>JAVJIF010004522.1:0-250744 GCA_038442645.1 Agave tequilana
TATAGGCTGCAGGCCTGCTCTGGCAGTCATCAGAGTGTTAACCCATCAGAGGCTGAACCAGAATAGCAGGCGTGGGCAAGCCTCCTTCTTTCATGCAAATCCCCGAGGGTGTCGTCAGGGGGGAGAGGACCGTATAGGCTGCAGGCCTACTTTGGAAGTCATCAGGATATTAACCCATCACGGGCTAGACCAGAATAGCCGGCGGGGGCGAGCCACCATCTTTTAGGGGGCTCCCCGAGGGGTACCTTTAGGGTGTAGAGGACTCGTATAGGCTGCGGGCCTTCTTTGACAATCATCAGGGTGTTAACTCATCATGGCTGGGCTAGAATAGCCAGCGTGAGCAAGCCTCCATCTTTCAGGCGGCTCCCTGAGGGGTGCCATTAGGGTGTAAAGGACCCGTATAGGCTGCGGGTCTGCTTTAGCAGTCATCATGGCTGGACCAGAACAGCCAGCATGGGCAAGTCTTCATCTTTCAGGCAGCTTCCCGAGGGTTCCATCAGGGTGTAGAGGACCCGTATTGGCTGCAGGCCTGCTCTAAAAGTTTTCAAGGTATTAACTCATCATGGGCTGGACCAGAACAGCCGGTGTGGGCAAGCCTTCATCTTTTAGGAGGCTCCCTAAGGGGTGCCATCAGGGTGTAGAGGACACGTAGAGGTTGTGGGGGCTGTCCTTGTGCTCGGGCAGATGTTAGGATTGAGAAAAACACAATTAAAAAAGTGAAAAATGATCCTTTCATTGAGTATTTACAAGACTTACACATGATATTGTTTTAAGTGAAAGGAGTTCCACTGCATATTAAGTTGGTTCCCTTCCTGATTATCTAGGGCGCATGACCCGTCGCCATCGCGGGCGGTGATGATGTAGGGCCTTCCCAGTTGGGTCCTAATTTTTCATGATCCTTCTGCTGGGTGCTCTGGATTACGTGCTACAAGACCAGGTCCCCAACTTGGAATTCCTTGGGCCTTACCTTTTTGTGATAAGCCGCCCGAATTTGCTGTTGATAAGCTGTAATGCAGATTTGGGCCTATTAACATCTTTTCTCTAAGTGATCCAGCATCAAACGGAGTGTCATTCTGATCAAGGACCACTCTCTCTACCCTGAGTGTCGGCATGCTGATATCGACCGAGATAATCACCTCTGTCCCATATGCCAACGAGAAGGGGGTTTCTCTGATCAGAACACATTTGGTGGTCCTGTAGGCCCAGAGTACTCTAGGGTGTTTCTCTGCCTATTTGCCCTTAGCTTTGTCCAGGCATTTGCATAAGCTGTCGAGAATAGCGTGGTTGCTGATTTCAGCCTGGTCATTGTCTTGTGGGTAGTAAGTTGAAGAAAATTGGTGGGCGATGTTGTATTGGCTACTTGCTTGCTGGTGAAATTAGTTCCGTTGTCAGAGATGATCGTGTGAGGGATTCTGAAGTGACACACTATGTTTTGCCAGAGGAATTTGACAATTGCTGCCCACTAACTTCAGAGAGCGGTATTGCCTCGATCCATTTGGTGGCTACCAGCAGGAAATGCAGCTGGGTTGCGATCGAGGGAGAGGTCTGACTACATCGAGTCCCCATTGCATAAAGGGCCATGAGCTGCACAAGGTGTGAAGATCAGAGCTCGGCCGGTGTGATGTTGGGGCGAACATTTGGCATTGTGGGTATTTCCTTACGTAATCCTTGGTGTCGTCAAAACATCTTGGGCCAGTAGTACCCCTAGTTGATGACCTTATGGGCAGGAAAGCGCCTCCTACGTGGTTTTTGCAATCTCCGTCGTGGATTTCCTACATCACTTTTCGAGCCTCCTCCAGACCGAGGCATCTCAGATATGGGTCAGAGTGGGGCTGGAGTAAGATTTTTTGCATAGCGTGTCTCCAAGGAGTATGTACCGGGTGGCCAAGTGTTGGAGTTTCCTTGCTTCTACTATGTCGTTGGGAAGTGTCCCGTCCTTCAGGTAAGCAATGATGGGACTCATCCATCCCGGTAAGGCATTGAGGCATAGAACCTCTCTAGTCAGTTGTTGGATGCTCGGATTAATGATGTGCTCGATGGGGATTTCCCGTCTGAACTGAAACTTCGTGGCTGCCAAGTTGGCAAGCGAATCTGCGTGGTTGTTCACGGACCTAGGGACCCACTTGAAGTCACATTGGGAATCTTGGACTTCAATTTAAGAATGAGTTGTAGGTATTCTGCCATCCGAGAATCTCTCGTGATGTATTCACTGCTGACCTGGTTGACTACTAGCGAGGAGTCACAGTGAACTTTGAGGCCTATAACTCCGAGGGTAATAGCTGTTCGGAGCCCAGCTATGATGCCTCGTATTTTGCTTCCTTGTTAGGCATCGAGAAGCCTAGGGTGAAAGATTGTTGAATGATGGATCACTCCGTGGTGGTGAGAACGATTCCAATTCCTTCCCCCTTGCTGTTTGACGCTCTTTCAACATTCATGGTCCATCCTTCGAGTTGGTCGGCATACTCTGTGGTTCCCGCAGTGAAGTCAGTGATGAAGTCGGCTAGTACCTGCCCTTTGATTGATGTTCTCGGCTCATATTTGAGTCCATAAGACCTGAGCTCCGATGGCCATTTTGATATCCTTCCTGTTGCCTCCAGATTTTTCATGATGGTCCGCAAGGGGTGCTCAGTGAGGACTATGATCGGAATATTTGGAAGTAGTGTTTGAGCATCCTCGAGGTGATGTAGAGAGCTAACACTAGCTTCTTCAGCCTTTGGTATCTCGTCTGAGGGTCATTCTTGGCATGACTAAAGTAGTATACTAGTTTCTGGATGCCTTCTCCCTCTCAAACCGGGGCTTCGCACACTGCTGACTTTGAAATAGCAAGGTGGAGGTATAACATCTCACCCGAGGTGGGTTTCGATAGCAAGGGACAAGATCAGGTATCTCCTCAACTCCTGAAAGGTCGTTTCACATTCTTCGCTCCACTGGAAGTTTGCTCCATTTTTCTTCAAGGCTAGGAAGAACGGCTTGTTTTGTCTGTGGATCAGCTGATGAACAGTTGAGGGCAGCAAGACATCCATTCAGTATTTGGACCTCCTTCGCACATGCAGGTAATCTCTTGTTCAGAATTGCTGATAGCTAATCCTCAATGCCCCGTTGGGTGACCAGATGTCTAAGGAACTTCCCGGAGGCTACTCCGACTGTGCACTTCTCGGGATTGAGCCTTACCTTGTATTGCCTAAGGAGATCGAAGGCTTTGTTCAGATGTTGGAGATGATCTGCACACTACACACTTTTTACCAACATATCATCCACGTACACCTCCATGATGTTCCCGATGAGATCCTTGAAGATCTTGTTTACCATCCGTTGGAAGGTGGCCCCTGCGTTCTTGAGTCCGAGGGCATCACTCTGCAGCGGTAAATTCCCTGACCCATGGTGAAGGCTGTCTATCTTCATCTGATGAGTGTATTTTGATCTGATTATAGCCAGAATAGGCGTCAATGAAGCTAAGAAGTTCGTGGCCGTCTGTAGCTTCTACTAGTTGATCGATCCTTGGGAGGGGATAACTATCCTTTGGACATGCTTCGTTGAGATTCGTAAAGTCGGTACAGACTCTCCACTTCCCGTTCTTTTTCTTCACTAGGACCGGGTTAGAGAGCCAGTCGGGGTAGACTGTTTCTCGGATGAAGCCAACCTTGAGTAGGCGATCGACTTCGTTGCCGATGGTGCGACTCCTTCTTCATTCATTCTTTTAGACTTCTACTTCACTGGCTTAGCATCTGCCCATATGGAGAGCTTGTGATAGATGACTTCGGGGTCGATTCCCAGCATGTCAGTGGGAGACCATGCGAAGACGTTTGTGTTCTTCGATAGGAATTGTTTGATTTCTCTTGGGAGTGCAAGCTTGAGCCGATTTGGAGGGTTCGTTCGGGTGGAGAGGGTCCACCCTGAACGACTCTAACTCTTCCTCGGTCCTGTTGTCGGGATATCCTGACTCGGTGGGTAAGTCAGAGTATGGGATCCCACTAAACTTTGATTGCTATTGATCAACAATCCTCTTCTTCTTGTCCGCAGGAGAGTCTTCGTTAGGTTCTACTTGGGATGCTTTTTGTCTCCAGCCCGATGTCTTTCAGGCTACTGCAGCAACTGTTCTGGGCATCGCTTGATCGCCCCTTATATTGGCCTTCCCGAATGGCGTGGGGCATTTCAACAATTGATGATGGGTGGACGGGACCACTCTCATCATGTGGATCCACGACCTCCCGAGAATGGCATTGTAGGTATGGATCGGCACGGACTGGGAACCAAACCATGCCGGGAGAGCGTGCTTCTTTCCTATCGAATCCTTAAAGAAGTGACTGGGTTTGGGGGATGATCAGTTTTTGGGCCAGCTCAGGAGCATCATCCATCTGATATAGGGCCTAGCCTAGAGGATGTTGACGCTACTCCCCCCATCCACCAGGATTTTCAACACTTTACAACATCTGATATGTGCTGTCACCACGAAGACATTATTGTGAGAGAAACGCACGGCGTATGAATCTTCTTCTGAGAAAAAGACTAGCCCATCGGGAGATGTAGGGGGCGATTCACTGTTGCTGGACGGTTGTCCCTCTGGGCTTCGTTGACGTAGAGGGTTCTCTCCTTGCTGGTGGTACACTCTATCAGGGAGTTTCTGAAGATGGCGTTTATTTTCTGATACTGAACGAGAGTATTGTTAGGTGTTCTGCTGGGGCAATCGGCTGCCTCCACACCTAATCTCTGAAGGTAGTCCGAGGTTGAGAACGAACTCCTGGAGGTATCCCTCGTTAACCAGGTCCTACAGATGCCGCTGTAGGGTCGACAGTCCACTGTGAGGTGGCCCCTCCCTTCATGGAAGGCATAATAGTCGCTATGTCCAGGCCCTCTTGGGTTAGGTGGGAGGGGTCGGGCCGGACGCCTATCCCAAGGTTGGTCTTTGATTGCGTTGAAGATCTGATCGATCAATAGTTGGAAAGGGAGAAGGTCGTGCTCCGCTTCGTTCCCCTTGCTGGATTCAGCAGCATGCCTTGATGGCCTGCAGACGGCGGCAGAATTTTGGCTTGGATTCTTCTTCGGGGGAATTGTGGCGTCAGCTTCTCAAGCTCGGAGTCTGTCTCGGGGGACAGCTAGACGTAGTCCAAGTTGCCTCCTCTATTTGGATGTATTTCTGAGCCCGAACATGAATATCCCTCATCCTGGTGACGTCATTTTTCACCAGATATTTGTAGAAGGATTGGTGACCTACAGCCCGCTGATGAAGGCAGGGACAGCTACATCCTTGTTACAGTTATATACCAGAGCCATTTGACTCTGAAAATAGTTAACATAGATCTTTAGGCTCTCCACAGCTCTCCCTAGCTTTCATCTTGACTGTGAGGATGTGGTTACTGTTCCTCTGGAATTCTCTTCGAGAAGCAAACTGGTTGTAAAATGCATCGGTTACTTCATGAAAAATCCGAAGCGAATTCATCGATAGCGAATAAAACCAACGGTAGGTGACCCCCTTGAGACTGAATGGGAATGCTCGGCAGAGAAGGAGGTCATTGTGGGCATAGACCGCCATCTTGTCTTGGTACTGGCGGAGATGAATGAGTGAGTCGGAGGTTCCCGAGTAATAATCAAAGTACGACATCACTAACTTCTTTGGGAAGCGAGTGATCTTCCTTGATAACAGGGAGTTGGTTGGCCTCAACCCGCTGCACTCGATCCCTTTTGGGAACTGTTGACTCTCTTGGTTGAGTCACTCCTAGACTAGATCCTCTATGTCCTCAATCTGAGGGAAATTTGGTGTTCGGGAACGCCGAATGACCTCGGAGTCCTTTCATCTTTGTAGGTCTCCGATCGGACGCGCCTCGATTATCCGGTGGAGTAAACGGATTCCTGTGTACGCGTTGGTGAAGGAGGGCCCGTGGGTTTCTTCCCGCAGGGGGAGAAGATCGCGACACTCGTTGTACTCTGATCTATTTGAGCAGACGCGTCTGGACACGGGTTGTTGCCTCCTTTTCACAGGCAGCGACCTCACGGAGACGGATCATCTCCGTCTGCTGATTCTCCATCTGCTTCCGCATGAAGGAAAGCATCAGGAGGAGTTGGTCGCTGTTGAACGGAGGCTCGGATTCAGCGGTCTACTTCCTGAGTGGCGAAGCAACATTAGGATGAGAGTCATCTACGTTTGAGATGTGGACGTCTGATATGGTGGGCCGACGTTTCATTGGATCTGCCGCCTCTATTGCTTTCGTCATTCTCTTTGGAACTATGGAGTCGACCGTAGTCTGGTTGACACTCTTCCTCGACGGAGCCATGTCGGTCATGCTGGATAATTTCAGAGGAAAGTGTAGGGTATTTTGACGGAGAGGCCTCGAGTGTGGATGCAAAGCTCTCAATGAAAACACCAAATGTAATGGGTAACTCTTAAGGAATCAATCCGCGCACCAAAATAGAAAAGTGAATATAGCCAAATCACAGAAAAGGCAATCGCAAACACAATGAAAATACGTAAAAAACCCAAAAGGAAAAAAATCACGGAGAGAGAGAATTCCGCTATGTCATTGGCGATTACAATAGGGTTCTCTAGATTCGAGTGAACTTGATCCCTTTCTCGTTGGAAGGATCTCCTATTTATACAAGTCATGTCAAGTAGATAAAGTTAGGGACTTCTGCTCAGTTTGAATACTTAAATCTCTTATCTTGCTAAGGGTCAAGCCGAACACCCTAGTTTGAATCGATATGGGAGAGAATCCATCTATATATTGTGGTTCGTACTCGATTGCAGATAAGGATAAATTGTCTTCGGGAGGTTACTACCTATTTGAATTAAGATTGGACTTAAGAATAGAGATTTTTGTAATCGGATCTAATTCTTTCGTTAATCACCCGCCCTGCTCGAAATTCGAGCTGGATAAAGATGTCGGGTTAAATACTCTGGAATTAGTCATGCGTCGCACATCCGTCAGAAGTTGATTGAACATGTGTCACAATTATGAGAGAGTTAGAGAGTGACCAATACAAGACATCACACTAATACGAAGCATTAACAAATTAGTATTCTAATAAAATATTGTTGTTGTATAGCAATAGAGATTTCATGCTTCCATGGTGAAGGCATGCCATCAAGCCGAACTCTTTCAGGCAAATCACTCTCACTTGTATAACAGTTACCATGCTTATTGTCCTTTTCCTTTTCCATGCAATCCGCTTTCATTTGTATCAATTACCATGCTTTGCTTGGTGCACAGATACATGTATTTAGTTCACAAATAACAAACTCACAAGATTGACATGTTATTGATAATCATGCATGCCGCTTTTACAATGAATGAATGTCATTGCTAATAAATGAGCTTATCACATATCTAGACTAACACGCACACAACTCAGAATATTTTAATCTAATGTCCATATCCAGAATATTTATTAATTAGGAAAAACTTTATGATATTAAATAACTTGGTATTTTATTAATTTTTGCCTTCATGTGTAAGATGCTACTAATGTAGCAGTGACATTGGAGATAACTAACATTACAATAAAGAAACTCAAATTTAAATGTTGAAAAATAGGTTTGTTTCTACAGTCCGTCCAATCTTCAAAATTGATTGTTCATTGTTACCAAACTGCGAAATTGATTGACTTTCTTCGTGTCCCAAACTGGCTTAATCTTTCAAACCCCACAACCTCTGGACGTGAATTTACAATTGATTAGTAGCTCCTATAAGTTGAAATGTATAATTCATAAATTTTGTGCAAAGTTTATTGTCAATTTTATAATCATAGTTTTGTATTGTCAAGTAAACCACATCTATAGAGGGGAAAAAAGAAAAAAAATATATAACAAAAATTTAAACACTTTTTTTTGCTCTTCTTTCTTTGAATGAGAAGAAGCGTATTATACAGAGGAGAAAATCACATGAGATTGATTTTGCGGTCAGAGTCATGATCGTAGTAAAACATTGAAAAACGAAATTTCCTTTCCTTGCTTTGACTAATTGCAGAAGTTTATAAATTTAGAGTAGCAATTGGAAGAAAAGTTTGAAGAGTATAGAATAAGTATGAGTCATTATTTTTATTTTTAATTACAGCATGGTGGAAAGACGCAGGAGTTGGTTTATAGGAGTAGTCGGTATTTTATTTTTTTCCATAGGTATAGGAGTAGTCATTTTTTTTCCTCCATTTCTTTTGTTGCAGGATATATTGAATAAAATTAGGAGTCAATTCTTTTATTGCAAGATATTCATAAAATTTGGGATCAATTTTTTTCTTCTCATATTAAAATTGAGCAAGAGTCTTTTGGTTTTTCTTAAATTTTTTTGATTGCATGAGAGTTTTTTTTTTTCATTGGGATTCTATAAAACCCTAAGGAGTGGTAGGTTTATGATATGATTAATGCCCAATTTTCAAATTGGTTATGTTGTATATGCTCTAGCAGAATGGCAGTAGGCTGGTAAATGAAAAAAAAATATTGTGATAGACTGGCCAAACTTACACAACTAATGCAACGAATGATAACTAGCAAGTAGTAGTGTGTATAAGAAAAAACAATAATAATAATAAAATTAAAGTGCAAGAGAGAATAAGACAATAGAATTTTAAGGTGTTTCATGAATCCCTTATATATCCACCACATAAAGGCTTCTTCTCTAAAATTTTAAATCACTACTAGCTTTTGACCCGAAGTTATGAATTACAATTGCCAACTATAATGGAAGAGCATAACCGCCACCTTCCTCCAAGAAGTTGGCCTTTGTTCTCTTCCACCAAGAGGAAACAAAAAATCAACACAAAGGGTTTTGTCCTCTAAATAAAGAGTGAGAACTAATAAAGCATACAATTTCCTCAAAATAAAATATACAAAATAAATCTCTAGTGTAATTGAAGAGTAGCAATTGGTACTCAATAATTGGCAATTGAATGAGAATTTAAAAAAAGAATCTTGAAGAGAATTGGAGAAAGAATATTTGAGATTATCGAGTAACACACTTTTTATGAGAAGTAAAAGAAAGGGATTTAAGGCTCAATTACTTCTCTAAGGCTCAATTGTGCAGACATTCTCCTACCGGAAGACCAAGTACCCCACGTGAATGTTAATCAACCAGCAAAAACACCAGCTGGAAGTGTGGTGAACCCATCAGAGCTGGGACGATCAGTGAACAGCTCTCCATACGTCGCTCCAGGGAAGTCGGGGAAGCATCTAACCAGCTGGTAGTTCATGCTAATCTGAAGAGTTTTTCGGATCATATCATGTACCAGCCCTGCTAGCTTGAACGCTCCAGCCTCTGAACGAACGACACAAAATCCTCGGACGCCTGCACCGCTGACATCAAAGACGGGCAGTGCATGACATACCATGCCATCAGGTATGTGTAGGGAAATTCTACACGAGGATTTCAGGTCTTTATCCTCGGCTCACCATCCCGGTTGAAGACAATGTTGTCCTCGTTTTTTTTCAACTTTCATGTTGCAGAAGCTCTTGCGCAGCACTCGCAGTGCACTCTGGAGACAATCTACCATTTGCGGAAAGCAGGCTGAGAGAGCAATTGTAAGTGAGGAGGACGGCCGGATACACTACGTTGACAATGATGGCCTCGTGGGAAGTGTTGGCACAATACACTTCTTCACCAGAACATCTGGAACCCCGCTAGTAGGGCCTGTCCGAGATAGGAGTCTTCGCCTGGTGATGGAAACTGTCAAAAACAGTGTCAGGTTTGAAGGTGTCCTCGTTACACTCCGTTGTGTAGGAAGTCACCGACTCGAAAATCCTCTCCATAATTTCAGCATAGTTAGCTGCTAGTCGAGTTACTTAGCCCGATTTCTCTCTCAAACCCTCGAAGAGGTAGTTGGCCCACGACATCTGCTTTACTCCATGGTCCTTAGCTCTATCATCTGGACGCATATGTGGAAGTGGCACAAGACCTCCCAATAGGTATTGTACACTCATGGAGCATTCTTCTTCAATAGATGCAACTCTTCAGTGCCGGGGACATACTCCTCATACGACAAGTCCCCCATGGGTAGCCCAGAGACTTCAAACATCTCATGTACGGCAAATCCCATCTCTCCGACCGGGGTAAAGAATGTGCAGGTGTCCAGGTTGTGTTTCTCGAGCACTATGAAGAAGTGGTAATGGCTCGAAATGATCCCATATCGCACGACCTTGATGGCATGATACACCCACACTGGAGCAATGGTTCCTCCAGCTCTTCGAGGACTAAGCCAACCATCCTTGCCCACCAAGTAGTCTTCGATGAATGCACCCATCCTGACGTCCAAAAAACAGGGTTGGGGAATTCATCCTTTACCTTCATGAATTTGCTGATGAAGGTTGCAGCTTGTTTGGGAGTTTCACCTGTCAGTAACTCCTGCTTCATTGAGCCCGATAGTAGTTCAAGAACGTCCCTATCATGGACAACAGCGAAAACCACAAGATTGGAAATCCTTCCAATCGCAACACCTGACTGTGACTTAACCAAGTCTCATTCCATGTGCCAATGGATTGATAGAGAATGTAGGCACGATAGAGAAACATACGTTTCATGTTCGACAAGAAGAACCAGCGGTTGCTAATCTGACGAAGCCATTTATATTTTCTGTCATAAAGTTCCTCTTCATCTAGCTTGATGGCATCTCCGAAGAGAAACTCTAGCTTCTTGAGTATTCGTCGGTCATCGGACTCGAGTCTCCGGTCCGAGAGGATCTCTCTAAGGGTCTCTGCAAAACCCCTAGTCAATCGAGCCTCTCGCTCCTCATCCTTCTCTGCAAATACGGGCGGAGTTTTCTGAAGACTGAAAAGAACATGGGGTCAGGCCCACCAATGTGCCCGACATGTGCTTCTTTGCTAGGATTCAGAAAATATCTCACTGCAAAAAGAAAAACACGAAGTTAGAAACAGTGAAAATGCTAAGTATTGAAGCCAGACGCGGGTCTCAACACCTGAGACTCGCGTCCAAAAAGTTGAAACGCGAGGCTCGGTGAAGTCCGCGAATGAGCTTCATAGTTGAAGAATTTAGAAATTTTCCAAAGTGTTGAGACTCAGACGCGAGTCTCAAGATGAATGAGACCCGCGTTCAGAAGCCTCAGACGCGAAGCTCATTAGGCCTGCGTTCTAATCATGAAGCGAGAGTCGCGTTGGTAAAACAAAATGCGAGTCACGTCAGACCCGCGTTCTATTCATCAACGCGAGAGCCGCATTCACAAATCAAACGCGAGCCTGTGAGCTCCGCGCTGATTGAAAAACTTTAGAGAAGTTCAAGGGTTTGTACCTAAAATAGGGGCCTCCTAAGGAGGAGAATCACCCATGGTCGGTACAGCAGCAATGCTCGATGAAGAAGCAATTTGCTTTCCTCTAGAAGCCATGGAATCAATTCTTAAATCCTTGGAAAGATTTTGAAAAAGCTTAAGCTTTTGGGTTCATTGAAACTCAGGTGCTTTAATTTTCAGAGGCGGGTCTGACTGAGAATACAATCAATGAATGACTGTTGAAAAGACCTCTGATCATTTTATAGATCTCGCCAGTGGCCATGATACGTGGAGCAAATCTCAAGCTCAGATCAAGCTGACTCGTGGCACTGAGGAGACTCGCGTAAAGACGACATCTGCGTCCAGAACTCTCCAACGCGACAGTCGCGTCCAGACGACATTCGCATCTAGAACTCTCCAATGAGACAGTCGCGTCAAGATGACATCCGTGTCTCTCCAACGTGACCTTCACGTTTTGAACACACTACAACGTGACAGTCACGTCAACACGACATACGCGTTCTAATGAGAACCGTGTTTCTCTCCAAAACAAAGAGTGTCTTCACTTCTGCAATCAGTTCAACAGTACACTGGCAAAAGGAATAACAATTCAACTAGTTCAACAGTACACCACCGATCAAATCAGAGCTTAAATAAATTCTAAACTGCATATCTAGATACTTATGATGATCATCCTTGAGACTTCAAGCAGTTTCAACAGTACATTCACAAAGACCAGAATGCAGACAAGATCAAATTCCGGTCACTTCAAGAGATTCCAGTCCAATCATGAAGATCCAAGTCAAATATGAAGTCCAAAGTATTTCAAAATCCATCCCAGTTAACCGCGGAGTTTTGAAAACCTTGGAGGGAGTTTTGTAGGCTGTTTAAAATTTATTGAACACAAGATTTCAGACGCAGACCTCACACCAACGCAAAGGTCACGCGAACCTCGTGTCCTATTTTGAACGCTGACTTGAATCAAAAGTGCGTCCAGCTTCGAATGTGAGCTTGTGAGCTCCGCGTTTTAACTTTGAACGCGAGCCTGTGATTCTGCTTTACAACTTTAACGTGAGCCCGAGTAGCTCTGCGTACTACCATAGACGCGCGCCTGTGAATTCCGCGTTCTTTCTGTCAACGCGTGATCCGTGTTCTGCTGTAACTGACAACTACAAACTGGGTCAATTTAAAACCCACGTTATCTCATATAATGAGCGAGTTAATCCACGTTATGGAGATATTCAAGGGGTCAGTTATACCCCCAGACTCCCTTATAAATAGCTATGAAAGTTATAGGGAAGGGTTCAGAAAGTTCAGCTTTGGTGAAGATTAAAAAGAACATTGTTAGCCTTTGAAAATTCAAGACAACAAAGAAAAAGTTCCACTCATTCAAAACATATTGAGTTCAAGTTTTTAAAGCTCTTTGAGATTCTTTAGCCTTTGATGTAGTCACCTAGAGGAGGGTGAATAGGTGATGGCTAATCTAATGGTCAATTAATGAGGAATTAAAACTTATTAATGCAAACTAAAACTTCTTAAACTAAAATCAAGTATAACACAAGAGTGTAGCCGGATTCCCCGTGAAGGGCTCTGGACTAACTCCTCAAGATTCCTCTAAATAAGAGTTAAGGTGTCGCGTTGGCTCTCTTGGTTGAATACTAGTGTTAGCAAACACACCCCAAGCATATAACAATATGAGCACAAATATATATCAAGTATATAAAGATAAAACAATAATAGCATGTAAGATATAAACAAGTAAGAGATAGAGAGAGCAATCGCAAACACGGGAGATTTGTTTCGAGGTTCGAGCACACTTGCTCTACGTCCCCGCCTTCAACACTATGAAGGATTTCCACTAAAATCGATCCCACCGGATCACTTGGTGGCGCAACACCTACAAGCTCTTTGGACTCTCTAGTCCCTCTCTTGTTCCCGCAAGAACACACCGCAAGCTCACTAGCTCGCCGAGGCCGCACCTCAAACAAAAGTTCACACGCGAACTCGAAACACCGCGAACCCGCAAGTCCGCCTCCTCAAATATAAAGATGGACTTTGGTGATCACAACACTTTGATCACCTAAAATCCTCTCACAACAAATATCCCTATAGGTAGATATAGCAATAGATAGCTCAAGTGTTTGTGTGAGAAAATTAGGATTGAAATGGTGGAGGAAAAACACAAAGAAATCACTTTTGAAAACTCTTGATAAACTCTCCTTTTGAATGGAAGTATTAGGCTCTAATACAAGTGAGAAAACCTCTTGAAAGAGTAAGAAAAATTGGTGTAAAAATCCACTTGAAATCCTATCTAAAACAGCTCTCAGATGGGTTTATATAGGCCCCAAAAGAATCTACTCGTTGGCAGTTGACTAGGCCCAGAATGGCCTTCCGGTCGACCGGCCAACGGTCAAAAAACTGACCGTTGAGCCTTCCGTCGACCGCCAGGTCGAACCGGGCCCTGAACCAGAGAGCAACGGCTCTCTGGTCGGTCGACCGCCTGGTCGACCGGGGCACCGAGAGTGGGTTGCCTTTAGTCGGTCGACCGCTCGGTCGACCGGCCAACTGATATGGCTGTGTGCACGTTTGTGTGCACGTCCGGTCGACCGCACGTCGACCGAGTCCTGGTCCGGTCGACCAGTCGGTCGACCGCCAGAGCCTGGCAGGCAAATTTTTAGGATTAAAAACATAGGTTTTTAATTGTCAAATAAATCCCATAAATTCACGAAAAAAATCTACAAAAATAGTTTCAGTGTAATACTTTGATAAACAAACATGTTTGAGGAAAATCAAAACATGTTACAAACAATTTGAAACTATTTTGTAACTTATAAATTTTGACTAAAAACACAAAACTGTATTTTTCCAAATTGGTTTTTCCAAAACTTATTTTTTCAAAACTTCTCCAAATACAAAAACAAGATATTTTAAACTCTTTTAAAGCATAGAGTGTATGGATATGATCCACTACACATACATGGTGAAATATCTATGTTTTTGACAATAAGCACTAAACATGGTTTTGGTTAAAGATATGTATACTTTTGAATTCCAAAAACCAAACCGGTATTTTTCAAACAGAAAACTCTTTTGTATTTTTCAAAATAAAATTCTTTTATGGAAACACAACTAATCAAGAGTGTGTTTGTGTGTATGGTATACTTGAGCAATCCACCACTATTCTATCCTTTACATTTTAATCTAAAAACAAAATCTTATAAAAACATCTAGACACAAGTCTTCTTCTTGAAGTCTTCACTTGAAGTCTTCTCATCTTCTTGACTTGGTCAAACTTGATCCAACGGTAGACTCCTCTTGAGTACTTGATGTGGTCTTGATGCACAAGCTCTTGAATCAAACCGTGCTATCTCCAAAACTTGAGTTTAAATCCTTTGTTGAAGCTAAACACCAACTAGATCTTGATCATAAATTTAAGACTAATTAAACGCAAGATCATTAGTACTATAACTACATGAGTTGATAATCATCAAAAACTAGAGTGATGGGCCTTTGGGCCAACAGTTGACGGAAGCTGTGCACTTCATCAGTGAGCAAGAAGGAAAAAAATGATCCGAAGATCCCGATTTTAAACAAAGAGGAGATCCACTCAAACTCTCCTCTCTTTGTAATCGGATTATTCTATTGTAATTTTCATCCATTCAAAAAATTTTGCAATAGCAAATTTTCCGACCAAATAACTACTTATGAAATAAACGATCTTCTTCATCTCAAACTTCTTCAGCATATACAAGTAGAAGTTCATTATTTTCAGGTCTTTTATATCAGCTTCTAAAAATGTAGAACTTCTGATTTTTAAATGAGCTCGTTATTATATCTAACATGTCGCAACTCCTGAGATCGATCCAGACTCAAGATTTAACAATTTTGATATTTTAGCATGATGGAAATCACAGGTATCAACTTATCTTGTACTTTCCATCATGGCACGTGATTTATTAACTCTTCTGGCATCTACAGTAGCATCAGAGTCTGCTTTTAATATATGTGGTCAAGTGCTGACTGATACGAGGTATTGTCTGGCATCGAATGCAATCGAGGTTGACAATATACAGGAAGGATTAACTGGATATGAAAAAGAAAAGTCAAAATAAAACAATTGACGATCCTGTCAAAGATTCTCCAGAAGACTCCCCAAAAGATGAATGAATATTTGTACTTTTTTATTTATGAGTGATAAAATGTATAAAGACTTTATTTTTCTTTTATTAATGATAATTTTAAAAATTTAATTTATACTTCAATTGTATTTCTATCTATTATCAATTTTATTAGATCATTAATCAAAAAATTTACATTTTCATTTCACAACTTGTAATTTTTTTTTTCAATTTTTTCACTCAGTATTTTTTCAGAATTTTTAGAATATTTTTTGAGCTTTTAGATTTTTTTTAATAAAGGCCACCCTAGCCCTGCCCGAGTCACCAGGTCACGGCCAGACCCGAGTTCCAAAATTAGAACCTAGGCCCAGGCCGAGCCGCGCATTTTTGCTGGGCGACCCTCGTGCCTGACCCGTTTGACATCCCTAGTGGTTTTTTTGGAAAATGTTAACTTCGTGCATGCACTATAAATTCAAAAGTTATTACTTTTTCATTTTAAATAAAATTGTAAAAACACACTTGTCTCGTGAACATTCTGACACAATTTAGGCTTACATGTGACTGGCACAAGCAGGAATGTAATTTTGAGGATGAACATTATAACTTAATTAGTCGTTTCGGGTTTGTACCCAAACCCGAAAATTCTCAAGATAAAAATATCAGACTATATTCTCAACTCATGAATGTTCACATCCAGTTTAGATTCAAGGCCGGATTGGATCCAGCATTCACGCAAAATTCTGAGCCCCAGTATGTCCCGAAAATAATTTGCAAATTTCAGTCTTTATTGGGAAATTAACTCCTACATATACGGCCTGCATAATGGCGCCCCTGCCTCATCCCGGCAGAGGCACCAGCTCAAAAATCGCAATTATTTCAAAAGACTCAGAAAATATGACAGCAGAAGCAGCAACATTTTACACTGCACTAAACAGACGTGGAAATTACAAATCTCAATCTGGTTGGCAACTAAGATGCCCATGCTCACTTCACTCACATGCCCCGTTCCTCACACTCCAAAAGGACCGTTGCAAATGACTGTTTGAGAGGCGGACAGCTCAAATACATCAAATAAAAACAAAACTGAGCCTCTTCAATTACCAACACAATAACACATCCAATTTCTAGTTAAAACAAACAAGCACCCCCCAACTACTGACTCAGCAGACCGTCTAGCTCAGCCTGGCTTCTAACTCAAACAAAACTCAAGAAGATATATCACATAACAATACAGTGATGAAGCTCTAGGGCGATGTGGAGTAACCAAAGATATCATATGCCTAAAACACTCCCCAGCGTATACTGCTGGCAGAGTTCTGACCCATGTCTAAGCAACAACAATCTCAAGATTGCTGTTCAATAAATTACGAGCTCATAGTAGATGGAAGCTCCTCTGGATCATAACCAACCTGATGACTTCATATATTTGTGCAAAATGATTTCACTATCGCCAGCAAAGCCTATATCATTTTCTATGTAGGGTCAGAAAGAATCGACTAGAACCCTTCAATTCTATCACAGTAATCCACCTTCAATACCTGAACCCTTGGAGAAACCACTGTAGTATCTTTGTGTGAGACTGCTATGGGGTAATCCTTTCCTCAGCTCTGGCTGTACAGGTCGGCAGCCATTGCAACCCTCAAATATGATATCTGCCACCGTAACATTTTTCTAACTGGTATATTGTGGCATTCATTGAGGAGCAAACTACCAAAATCTTGCTCCCTGCACAGGTGCATAGATAAGGCATGCAATGGAACACAACCATATTGCTGGATGCAAAGAATATATCCCCCCACAATCAAAACCACACAGGATACTTCAGCCATTGTAGTGAAGTTTCTGTTTTGGAGAACTCTGGTTCTGCTGCTGTGGAGGCTGCAGATTCATAGGTTGAGAGTTGTATTGAGTGAAGGGCTGGGAGTAGAGAGGGTTCATAAGGGCCTGCAAAATTCTTAAAAGTTGGTTTTCCTCATTCATGTTATGCAGGGCCATCGAGACTAACAAAACCAGTTACCTGTGATCGAAGAGGAGGTCCAGTCACACCAAAATGGCTCTGTGAAGATTCATCTTGTGAGGGACCAGTAAACCCTGCTTGTGTGAATAAACCTTGTGATCCATGAGGCATGTAATCCTGAGTAGAATGGTTGAGAATAATTAAGAAAAGGAAAACAGTGCATGCCAACATGTGCACTCAGGGAGAAAAGAAATATGGATAATTAATCTCAAGAGTTGTCCTACCTGAGAAATAAAATCATTTCCAGTGCCTAAATGCGAATACCCTGGCTGTGTATTCTGGTTTAGGTAACTTCCCGGAAATCCAGCTTGGGGTCCGGGGGCACCATAATCAACACCATATCCACTTTGAGAAGCCTGCAAATAAAAGATAATAAAAAAATTAGGTTGTTCCATAATTGGAAGTCAAGCCACAGAGATACCGCCACATGAATCAAATAGAGACTAACTAAATCCTCTTGTAGAGCTTCTAAGGAAGGTGATACACTATGCTGTGTAGTTTGAAAGGGCTACAATGCCCTTAAGCACTTAAAGATTTCCTCTGAATTGGAAGCAATCTTCTGTTTGTCCAGTAACCATATCACCCAAAATGAAGAAGAACTGGCAGACTCGCAGAACTAGTCGAGATCTGAAAACGATTATGTACTGGTGTCTTTGTGTACGTGCATGAGCACGTGCTCAAAACTGCTTATATACCAATGGCCAACAGAGTGGGGAGGCTGGTACAGTTAACATAAATATTTGCAGTCCTAGTACATATGAAGTGTGGGGTTGCATCTAATTTTCCTGAATGAAGCATAAAATAGATTTAGCAACACGAGAAGTATTATTGGACGAAATTAGTTAACAAAGAGATACTTTTTCTTTGTGATCTGTGGCAAGTAATTGAGAAATTTAATTGAAAGCCACTCCCTATAAGGACACTCAACAAGAGAGATACAGTACAGTTTTGAAGAACTATATTAAAAAAAATTGGAAACTTGGTCACAGCCAGAACAAAAGTTATTCCTGTAAAACATGATGAAAATAATATCCAATACCTAGAAAATGCTAATTTAATTAAAAATATGGACAATTAACTGACAATAAGAGACAGATGTGCGGCATTCACCGACAGTAAATTGTACCCACTGTCAGCCTTTGGTAGTTCGGTAATAGTCCCACATAATAACTGGTTTAGCGTTATTTGAAAATCGAAACTGGGTCATGACCAAGAACCAAGGGTGTTTCCTAGAGGACACGATGAAATTAATACTCGTGGTTGAGATGACAGTCCAAAATAAATGCTTTTACCATGACTAAATAATAGTCATGCATAGATACACTTTTCTTAGGCGGGTCCCTCTTGATTGAATTGAAAATAAAGGTGATCCAACATAGTTTTCTTACCCGAAAATCTAGAAGTTTCCTGCTTCCCAAAGATGCCCCTCCTTTTTTGCAAACTGGCTATTTTAGATTACCAGCTGTGACGAAGTTTTTGGCAAAGAGAATCTGATGGGGACATCTAGTAGGATTTGTTTGATTTAGTTGTTAGCTTATCTTATCTTATTGTAGTTTGTTTTAGTTGTTATTATTGTTGGTTAGTTTTATCCCACATCGGTTATGGTGGGAGTTATTTTTTTTGTAAGCCTATATAAGGCTGAAATTACTATTGTTTCTTCAGTTAATGATTGATAATGAAAATTGCTGTTTGAGCATTTTGAGTAGCCCGTGTGCTTCGGGTGAGAAACCTAGGGAGAGATTCCCAAACCCTATATTGGGAGAGAAACCCTAGTTGAGATTTCCTAGAGTTCGTCCCCCATCATTTTGGTATCAGAGATAAATCCTACTCTTTTTCACTTCTTCCACAAAATCCTACCTTCCACAAAAACCTTTTTTTCTCCACCAAAACTTTCACAAATTCTCAAAACCCTAGTTCTTGAAAATCAAAAAAAAACCTAGATCTGGAAAAAAGAGAGAAATTTTTTGGGATTACTGTTCCGTGAACAGTAATCACCCTATTACTGTTCACGTGAACAGTACCCGATTATTGTTCACGTGAACAGTAAACCCCGATTACTGTTCACGTGAACAGTAACCCCCCAGTTCCTGTAAATCTTTCCCACACAAAAAAAAAACCCACAGCTCGCCCGTTCGGAGTCCGTTTTGAGCTCTGTTTAAAGCATTGGGTTCGTGACAGAGCTCCGGAGCTACTAGATAGATTTTCACAGCATTCAAGCAGCAGAGACGACCTCCACAATCCCTATTTGGTGCTGCTATAAGTCCTGCAACAGTCCGATTTGGGTCCAGTTCGAGCCTTTGAGATTCTTGGGTAATTTTTGAGCTTATGCACTGAAATTTTCCTTATGGGATTTTATTTTTGTGGTCAATATATTCATAATAATGGTTATCCAAAGGAAGTTGAATGGAAAATGTATGCGGCTGTCCCGACTTTTCGTGATTTTTATGACCGTTACGGTTATGAAGACTGGGAGAGCAATCTTGAAACTTTCTTTAATTATTTTTCTTTGACGTCTGAGCAAAAGTGCCTCTATGCCCGAATGAATTTGGTGAGAGAGCCATATTATTAGGTAGAGAACAATCATAAGTTATGTCAATATTGGTTTCTCTTGCAAGACTTTCTTCGCGCTCGTTATGCTCCACCCATTTATTCATCTGAGTCAAACTATAAAGAGTCTAATGTTGAGCAAGAGCCCGAGAGCCGGTCAATCACAGACCTCTGCACTAAGCTTCGGGTGGCCCTAGAAAAAACTTGTAGCAAATCAGGCTGCAAAGAGGGACACAGATCCAGAGCCTTCAGCCCTTGTCGAGCCTGACGTTTTCGAGGAGCCAGTGTCAGAAGTTGCTGCTGAGATGGAGCACTAGCCAGAACCAGATAATGCAACTGAGCTAAAGCCAGAGCCAGTAGTTGTTGATGAGCCCGAACCAAAGCCAAAGATAGAAGAGCCTCTTGTAAAAAATTCAGTAGATCTATCAGCGGAGCTTGCCATGGAGTTAATGACATCCGCACCAGCTATGAGGGTTTCAATGTCCCAAAGATCGCCTGACTTGTACGATCCATTGCAGATCTCCTACAGGAGACAGAGTCACAGGAGGTCAGACTATTCATGGTGCGAAGTACAGTTGATTCAGTTCTCATCCTAGAGGATGCGCCTCTTTCCGTTACTTGCGCATTGCTTGAGTTGTTATTTTTTATAGCAGATCTGTCACAGAAGCCAGTCTCACCCACACCGCCTTGGTTCAGCCTTGATGCACATCTGTTGGGTCCACGACCACCACCATGGCCCGATTGAAAGTTGAGATCTGCATTCGACAGGGTCGAGTTTTCCCCAACCCCCGGGGAATGATGGGGACATCTAGTAGGATTTGTTTGATTTAGTTGTTATCTTATCTTATCTTATTGTAGTTTGTTTTAGTTGTTATTATTGTTGGTTAGTTTTATCCCACATCGGTTATGGTGGGAGTTATTTTTTGTAAGCCTATATAAGGCTGATATTACTATTATTTTCTTCAGTTAATGATTGATAATGAAAATTGCTGTTTGAGCATTTTGAGTAGCCTGTGTGCTTCGGGTA
This sequence comes from Agave tequilana, assembly GCA_038442645.1. Classification (NCBI taxonomy): domain Eukaryota; kingdom Viridiplantae; phylum Streptophyta; class Magnoliopsida; order Asparagales; family Asparagaceae; genus Agave; species Agave tequilana. The sequence continues at coordinate 20,909 of JAVJIF010004522.1, forward strand.
AGAAACCCTAGGGAGACATTCCAAACCCTATATTGGGAGAGAAACCCTAAGTTGAGATTTCTTAGAGTTCGTCCCCCATCAGAATCATACCAGAGACTGTTCTAATTGTTGGATAACGTATATAAAGCAGCCTAATTAGAAAGTGCTGGAAATCTAATTAGCATTTGCCATATTATAGTAGTAAAGTTGACTGTCCCCACTATTTAAGGAATAATTTGTTCCAATTTCATTGGGAATGTGAGTCGTAGTTTGTGCCTTTCTATTTACAATAATCCATACTCCTTAAAAAGAGTGAGGGACTCTCGGGTCCGTCTTTTTTGGGTCTGCCCAAAGGCCATCCTGATCCTTGATTTCCTCAAACAAACCCTCAATTCCTCACCATAAATTTTATTAACATATAACCCAACCCACTTGATTATAAGATCCAACCCGTTGTTTTCTTTCCCCATTCGGTGTTTCTGAGCCCCATTCCACTTGGATCTCGCCTGACCCCCCCCCCCCCACCACTCTTTTCTTTTCCAGTGTTTCCCTCTTGACGTCTTTCCCTCTTGACCTACCCTCCCCCCCTCCCCCCCCCCGGTGCCCGCGCGTGTGTGTGTGTGTGGAGTTAGACTATGCTCCTTCCGATAGGATTTTGAACCAAATCCTATCTATTGAAATTAGATGCTATGACATAAAATTTGAAGATCCACTCCATCGAAATTGATCTACAGCATTTGCATTGCTTATAAACCAAAATTTAAACTATTTTGAGTTTTTTTTTTATCCATGCATGAAGTAACCCTAAAATGAACAGTTGAAATTTAGTTTTACTCTCTAAAATGTTTCAAACCCCACAAAAATTTGTGTAGAAGGCTATAAAGGTAAATTCCTCGAGAGAATTTATCTACACTCAATTTGTAAGAGGTAAAAATGAAGCAACACAAATACCAGAGAATTTACGTGAAAAACTAACAGAGGGGAAAAACCACGGTGCAAATAGAGAGATTCCACTAAATCAAAGAGATTACAAGAAGTTCTCATCACTCTGTTACAGATTCAATTTTCTAGCGTCGATCTCTTACCAAGGAGAAGAGATTGATTTTTATAGCAGAGAGATAGCGAGTTGAGTCGTGGCCCCCGAGATTTTCGCCTCTGGATCTGTATTGATCGTAACTGTGTAAGCCTGATGGGGACATCTAGTAGAATTTGTTTGATTTAGTTGTTAGCTTATATTATCTTATTGTAGTTTGTTTTAGTTGTTATTATTGTTGGTTAGTTTTATCCCACATCGGTTATGATGGGAGTTATTTTTTTTGTAGGCCTATATAAGGCTGAGATTACTATTGTTTTCTTCAGTTAATGATTGATAATGAAAATTGCTGTTTGAGCATTTTGAGTAGCCCGTGTGCTTCGGGTGAGAAACACTAGGGAGAGATTCCCAAACCCTATCTTGGGAGAGAAACCCTAGGTTGAGATTTCTTAGAGTTCGTCCTCCATCATTTTGGTATCAGAGCTAAATCCTGCTCTTTTTCACTTCTTCCACAAAATCCTAGCTTGAGTTGTTATTTTTTATAGCAGATCTGTCACAGAAGCCAGTCCCACCCACACCGCCTTGGTTCAGCCTTGATGCACATCTGTTGGATCCACGGCCACCACCATGGCCCGATTGAAAGTTGAGATCTGCATTCGACAGGGTCGAGTTTTCCCCAACCCCGGGGGAATGATGGGGACATCTAGTAGGATTTGTTTGATTTAGTTGTTAGCTTATCTTATCTTATTGTAGTTTATTTTAGTTGTTATTATTGTTGGTTAGTTTTATCCCACATCGGTTATGATGGGAGTTATTTTTTTTGTAGGCCTATATAAGGCTGAGATACTATTGTTTTCTTCAGTTAATGATTGATAATGAAAATTGTTGTTTGAGCATTTTGAGTAGCCTGTGTGCTTCGGGTGAGAAACCCTAGGGAGAGATTCCCAAACCCTATCTTGAGAGAGAAACCCTAGGTTGAGATTTCCTAGAGTTTGTCCCCCATCAAAGCCCCAACCGTAACAGGTTTAAATGGCGCGTGATTTATCGAGATCGTGCTGGCAGGCGAGAATGAAAGTCCAGATCCGCACTTATAGCCTAGTGCCTAGTGGTTGTAACCGCTCTGACTGCCAGGTGTCGCAATCCTGCAGAGGGTCAAATTTTGACCACTATAAATACCCCTCCCCTCCATCTCTTCTTCTCGAAGTCTCCGGTTGGAAAGGAGAGAACAGACCAAGCTTCCCGAATGTATTTCTATTTGCCGCTATCGACTGAAGGGGTCGGGGAGTTTGTTTTCCGAGCTGACACTTCATCTGCATCTACAAAACAAAGAGAGAAAATTGGGGAGCAAGGGGATCTTTGCGTATCTCTGTGCATTCCATGCTCTGAGTTGTCTGCGAGTTTATCACTCAGCCAGTCCCCTCGGTATGCGCAAGGTACTGGCTGTCATCGTTTGGAGTTTGTTTGGATTCACACAACTCGGATTTTGCGTCAAAGGTGGACAAGTAACCGCCTTTTTCATAGTCATTAATGTGATGAAGGCAGCCGAAGATTTAAAAAGTGGGGAAAATGAGGTATCTTCACAAATCCCTAATTTCTCGAATCTTCTTAAGTCCAGTGGTTCCTTCGTCTTCTTTCATCTGCTTTAAATCTTTGCCCCAAAATCTTCCACCCAACTCATCATCGTTGTTATGAAATGGCCGGAGTCGAAGGAAATGAGAAGAATCAATATCGCACCAGGACGACCATGGATTTCGACCCAACGCCGAGAATCCTCTGTAGCCAGAAGAAGGTGACGGTACGACGTTCGTCTTCCATCAAACGTTAAGGTGGAGTGGTGTGTTTCAAACACCACTACACAGAGGCCCCCAAAACTGGTGGTGTATACCTTCATCCTTAATTGCTGGTCTTGAGGCTGAAGTTCCCCTCGACAGACTTTGTCTGTGGCCTTTTGCGTCGTTATCGTATAGCCCCCTCTCAGTTAGTGGTAGGAGGTTGGCGCGTTGTCTTGAGTGTTCAAGAGGTTGCTCTGAAGGAGAAAGAGTCGAGCATTGCCGACCTCTAGAGTAAACTCTAGGAGGTGTATGCGGCGAGAAGGGAGACTGACAAGAAGCTCGCCAAGCTTCGTGCTGACGTAGACCAAGAGTTGGCCCGACTTCGAGAGGAGCTTGAGGAGAAGACAGTCGAGTCGTTGAAGCAGTCCTTGCAGTTGGTGCAGAAGGACTATGAACTTCAATCCACTCGAGAGAAGTTGGGGAAAGCAGGCCGATTAGCCGAGGAAGCCCAAGCCGAGCGCAATCGCGAGAGGGCGGCCTTCCAAATTGAGAAAGAAGGTTTGCTTCGTGATCTGAACCAGGCGCAGGCCGACAAGGTCGAGACCGATAAGAAGATTGCCGACCTCGAGGCGCTAGTACAGGAGGAAATCCGCTTGTTCAAGCACGTGAAGTACGAGCATGGGTACATAGATCGGGAGCAAGAAAAACCACCGAGATACCTTCTTGGCTGATGTTGCTCGAGAGGATCGAGTTGAATCTGGATCCTTGGCCTCTGATGTGCCGCCTTCCCCTGGTGCTCCCGGATTGACAGTTGAGACTCCTCAAGAACCTCCTGTTGGTTCAGCCACCGTGGCTTCTACAGAGCTTAGCTCTGAAGCTGCCGAGAAACCTAATACGGATATCGTGAGTGTATGAGAGCTTTTAATTTTCTAATTGCATTTTATAATCATCAATAGTAATTTTTTCCTCAACATCCGAACTTTGGATTGTCTTCTCATTTCGGCAATGTTGTTTATTGTAGCCCGACATTCTTGTGGGTGTTGGCTTCGGGGTTCTTCAGGGCTCGAACTTAAGTGGTCTTCCGGTGCAAGGGAAGAGCATCTCAGCATTGGTTCTCCTTTCAGGACAATCCTGATGTTTCTGCAGTAGAGTCTGATTTGCACCTCAGTTCAGAGTCTGGGTCCCTGTTGCAATTCTTCTGTGAGAAGCGAGGGGCGGTGTTGAGAGGGCATTTTCCTTCCGAATTTTCTTTGGAGACTGAAGTCGCCCTGTTCAATAGCTTCATCTCATAACTGGAGCATGAGTTGGCTTGTAGCAAAGAGAATAAAAGGGATCTTTCTAAAAGATGGAATCGATCAGCCCAATGGGTATTGGAGCGCCAGCAGCAGATGTAGGAGCTGAGGGCCTCTCTCCAGCGGGTATCGGGGCAGTTGGAAGAGGCACGCACTGAGATTCATCGAATAAGTCAGACGGTTCACACCAGGGTGCTTTCGCTTGGATGAGGTGCAGCGTTAAAACAAGTTGCAGAATCAGGTCCGCCAATTGCAGTTGAAGCTGAGTCAGCAGAGATAGAGCCAGATGTAACTCTTTTGATGTCTTGTTTTTAGTTTTCCTGTAACTTGTACCTTGATAAAGCGTATAATATAGTCAAGCTCTTTTACTTTCGGTTCTCTAGTTGAGGAACTTTGCAAGTTAATTCCTGATAGTAGTGACCGTGATTTGAGTCCTTGGAGAATTTCTGTGTAGGTCTAGTCGTTGGAGTGAGGATCTCCCATAGGTTGTCAGGTGAGTCCCCGTCTTCCAAGAGATTCCCCGAGAGGGAGTAGCCGTCAGGGTGAGAACCTGTTATAGGTTGTTCCTCGAGTACCCAATAGGGCAAGGACCCGATGTAGGCTGTGGGAGTTGTGGGAAGGACTTCCGTCTTTCAGGAGAATCCACGCAAGTTGGGCTATCAGGTTGAGAACCCGCTATAGGTTGTTGGGCGAGTCTCCGTCTTTCAAAAGATTCTCCGAGTAGCCATCATGGCGAGGGCCCGATATAGGCTGAATAGCCATGGGGAAGACTATCATCTTTCAGGAGAGTCTCCGCACAGGCTGGGCCGTCAGAGTGAGAACCTGCTATAGGTCGTTGGGCGAGTCTCCGTGTTTCAGGAGATTCCCCGAGTGGCCATCAGGGCGAGGGCCCGATATAACCGGTAGGAGTTAGGAGAACTTCCATCTTTCAGGATAGTCTCCGCGCCGGTTGGACTGTCAGGGTGATAATCCACTATGGGTCGTTGGGCGAGTCTGTCTTTCAAGAGATTCCCTGAGTAGCCATGAGGGCGAGGTCCCGATATAGGCTGTAGAAGCCATAGGGAGGACTTCTGTCTTTCAAGAGTCTCCGCACAGGCTGGGGCCTTTAGCGTGAGAACCTACTATAGGTCGTTGGGCGAGTCTCCGTCTTTCAGGAGATTACCCGGGTATCTATTATGGCAAAGGTCCAATATAGGCTAAATAGCCATGGGGAGGACTTCCGTCTTTCAGGAGTCTCCGCGCAGGCTGGGCCGTCAGGGTGAGAACCCACTACAGGTCATTGGGCGAGTCTCCGTCTTTCAGGAGATTCCCAGAGTAACCATTAGGGCGAGGGCCCAATATAGGCTAAGTAGCCATCAGGGTGAAGGCCTGATATAGGCTGTAGGAGCCATGAGGACTTTTGTCTTTCAGGAGTCTCTGCACATGCTGGGCCGTCAAGGTGAGAACCCACTATAGGTCATTGGGTAAGTCTCTGTCTTTCAAGAGATTTCCCGAGTAGCAATCAGGGCGAGGGCCCGATATAGGCTGTAGGTTGAGACACTCAAAATTGCTGAGAGAGATCGAACACTGCGTACTCTTTCATTGAACTTAAGTGGGTGTTACACGTAATAACGCTTCAAATGAAAGGAGTTCCATTGCTTCCCGAGTGTCTTCCCGTCTTGATCAGCGAAAGTGTATAAACTATTGCCTCCTCTGGCTACCACAATTTATGGGCCTTCCCAGTTTGGCCCGAGCTTCCCCGCGTTTCTCTCTTTGGTGCTCCAAATGACTCGCTTGAGAACTAGATCACCAACTTGAAATTCACAGTCCTTCACTCTCTTGTGATGGGAGGCTTTCATTTGTTGGTGATATGTAGCAATGCGTATCTGAGCTTCCCAACGTCTCTCTTCCAATTGATCTTGGGCAAGGCAGTGTTGGATGGCATTCTGGTCCCGATCGATTTCCCCTGTGCGAAACGTAGGTATGCAGATGTCGACAGACCGTCCCATAAGCTAATGAGAACGAAGTTTCACCTGTTGGGATGCGTTTCGTAGTCCAATATGCCTTTCTCCACCCACTTGCCTTTCGCTTTATCAAGGCTCTTGCACATATTATTAAGGATAGTGTAGTTGTTGATTTCGGCCTAGCCGTTGCCTTGTGGATAGTAATGTAACTGTGGGTGATCTTGTACTTGGAACAAAAACTTGCTACTTGCTTGTGAAATTGGTCCGGTTGTCGGAGATGATGGTATGAAAAAGCCCGAAGCGATGCACAATGTTTTGCCAGAGAAATTTGACAATTTGCTGCCTGTGACGTTGAGAGGCACTGCTTCCACCTACTTAGTGAAGTAGTCCGTGGCGACCAGCAGGAATCTGAACTGAGGTTGTGCACGGGGAAGAAGACATGTTATGTCAAGCCCCATTGCATGAATGTCCAGGGACTTCGCAGATTATGGAGGTCCGCAGTGGGTCTGTTTGAAGACGGGACGAATCTATGACATTGCGAGCATTTCTTCACGTATTCCTTGGCGTCATCGAATATCTTGGGCCAGTAGTATCCTTAGTTGATGGCTTTGTGAGCGAGAGATCGACCTCCCGCGTGGTTCCCATAATCACTATCATGGATCTCTTACATCACGCTACTGGCTTCTTTCGGCCCGAGGCACCATAAGTATGGGTCGTCGTGCAACCTGGAGTATGACTTCATGTATCGGAGTCCCCAAGGAGTATTGGCGGTAAGATGTTGCAGCTTCTGAGTTTCGGCTTTGTCTCGGGAAGAATCCCTCTTTGAGAAATGATATGATGGGGTCCCTCCACCCAGGGAAGAATCTAGACGTAAAACTTCCTCGTTGGGCTTGTGAATGCTCGGCTTCGTGATGTGCTCAACAGGAATCTCACGTCTAAATTGAAAGTCGACGACCAAGGCTAACGTGGGCGGGGAGTCTGCATAGCTGTTCTCAGACTCTGTTTGATGTCGCAACTGGAGAATTTGGCTTACCAAGTGATGACAATCATCAAGTACGCGACCATCTGATCGCCTTTAGCTGTGTATTCTCCGTTGATCTAGCTCACTATGAGTAGTGAATTACATCAAACTTCGAGCTCCGCGACCCCGAGGGTGGTTGCCATCTTGAGGCCCCAATGACTGTTTCATACTCGACCTCGTTGTTGGTGGCTCGAAACCTGAGAGTATAGGACTGCTCGAGTATGGACCCGTCTGCGATAGTGAGGACTACCCAGGCTCCAGCTCCCTTACTATTTGATGCTCCGTCCACGTTCAGGATCCACCTTTTCAAGGAGTTGTTCTGTGACAGGGGTCCTGGAGTGAACTTGGCAATGAAGTCCACTAGGATCTGCCCTTTGATTGCGATCCTTGGCTCGAAGGTGACTCTTTCCCGTGACCCACTTTGCGATTCTGTTGTTGGCCTCGGGGTTCTTCACAATGGTCATCAAGGGGTACTCTGTTAGCATGACGATGGGGAAAGATTGAAAGTAGTACTTCAACTTCCTCGCGGTGACAAAGAGAGCGAACACTAGCTTCTCAATCCTCGTATATCTCGTTTGGGCGTCAATCAGAGCCTTGACATAGTTGATTGGCTTTTGGATGCCCCCGTCTTCCCGAACCAAAGATGTGCTTACTGCAGTGTCGAAGACTGCTAGGTAAAGGAACGTCGTTTCGTCGGGAAGGGGCTTGAAGAGAAGTGGGGGAGATACCAAATAAGCCTTCAAACAATGCGGCATCACACTCATCGTTCTAACATAAGTCAGCTCCGCTCTACTTGATGGCGAGGAAGAAGGGCTTGCACTTATCGGTCGATCTGCTGAGAAAGTGGTTGAGGACGGCGAGGCGACCATTGAGGATCTGGACTTCCTTGATTGTGATCGCGGACTTCATCTCTAGTATGGCGGATATCTGGTCAGGGTTAGCTTCGATTACTCGCTTAATAACCAGATACCCGAAGAATTAGTCAAAAGCTACCCCAAAAGTACACTTCTCGGGGTCAAGCTTCACATTGAACTTTCAGAAGAGAGCGAATGCTTCCTCCAAGTGCTTCACGTGGTCGAAGCGATCGAGACTCTTTACAAGCATGTCATCAACGTACACCTCCATTGTACTCCCAATTAGCTCCTTGAAAACTTTATTGATCATCCGCTGGAAAGTGACTCCGGCATTTTTCAGACCGAAGGGCATGACTTTCTAGCAGTAGATGGCAAGACCGGTGGTGAAAGCTGTCTTGTCCTCATATGTTGGATGCATCTTGATCTGGTTGTATCCCGAGTAAACATCCATGAAGCTGAGCATCCAGCGAAACAAACAACGGAAAATGGAAAATATTATTTATTTATGTTTTATAGGAAAAAAAACTTTTCTTAAGTTTTTTGTTGCAAAATTTTGCCTAATTTTATTGACTTTTCTTATTTAGCTTAGTTGATAATGGTAATTAGAAAGGCTTGATTTGTATTTAACAAAGTTGCTGTTAAAGGATTTCATGACTTATCATGAAATCCACTTTTCTTAAATTTCCTAGTATCACACCTATATATCACTCTTGTAGTAGTCCATAGTAAACAACCAAACAAGCATCTGATTAGCATGTATTCATGGTATGTACTCAGCAATAAGCAAGAGATCTGGATTCTAATGCCCCAATCAAAACACTTTAGAAGTCTCTAGGATACTTCATCAGAAAGGGAATAGTATGGGCCTATAATGCTCATAACATTGCCAAGATTATTGACAGAATTCGATCGAGGGTTACTGTCACGATCTAGGATCTCATATTGCTGAAAGTTTTGAATTTTTGACTTGTCAGGATCACTCTTCACATTTTCTAATAGCTTTTTTTGTTTCCCTTTGATATATTGCTGAACTGTGGGTTTCGACTAAATTGATGTGATACTTCTGTATGGTGGTAGTTGAAGAACTATCTTTTAGTATCCAGACTCCAAAAGCTCAACACATTAGCAGTGGGTTGCAAGAGCTGCAAATGCTAGACATCACATGTTATTCACTTTTTCTCGCGTGTGCATTGCACATGCCTTTTGACTAGTATCATATATGAACATAGCAAGTGACATGTGCATTGAGTTACTACATATAAACATAGAAAGAGGGCAAATGAGTTTCTTCTAATGATAACCTGAGGTTTTAAAAGGCATCTGTTAACATGTTACATTGAACTAAAAGGCAAAGGACGTAACATAGTGAATGATGACATACACACCTGGGTAGAAAAATCAGCGACATTATATGCAACATGTGATCCCTGGCTTTTGAAGTCATCACCAAGAAAATCCTAATAAATAAAAGAATTTCAACAATAACACATCAGCAGAGCCTCTTAAGAAAGAATCAAGTAATTCTTCAAATGAGTAATACCTGAGACATGCCACCAATAGAAAATCCTTCAGGAAATGTTTGGCTAAGCCCTTGCATTGGTACCTTTGAAAGAAATGAAAACCCATTAAACAGGCATAACATTATACACATAAATTAAATGAGGGAAATTGAAACCAGAGCAGCAGACCTGTGTCATCAATCCAGTTTGGGATAGCGGACCCCCAACAGAAGGCTGACTGTTAGGGTTGTCCAAGGCAGGGAAATTAAAAGCGGAACCAATGCTACCCGTAGCTTGATTGGAGTTTTGCTGATGAGCAAGGTGACCACCAATAGGACCACCACCATTACCACGCCCAGCCCCAAAACCCCTACTACCCGGCTGAGGGACCTGTGAAATGGCTCCAATAGGTCCATGAACAGCGCCACGAGTTGGAATTGCATATGGTTGAGAATGGGGACCTCCAGGGAAAGGAGGGAGAGGGATTCGGGATAAAGGATATCCTGATGGGTGCACCCCGGGCTTATGAGTGCCATTTGGTGGACCAAATGGATATGCATGACCTAGATGAGTTTAAATAATAGATAATCAACATACTTGAAAATACAAAGGCAATACATTGACACATCCATAGAAATCCCACAACTGACATTGAGCTGAAAGCATGGGAAAAATCTGAACAGCCAAAGTAACTAATATTACAGAGTATCAATTCATAAAACCAAAACTCTATCTAAAGTCAACCAACAAATAAGAAAGTACCTTTATTGTGGCTGCCTCTCTTGTCAGAATTTGGGCTTGATGAGTTAACAGGCCCAAAGTTGTCACTAGAAGCAATACCAGGAGCACCTCCATATAGAAATCTACGATCATTGTAGATCTACTCAACATAAAATGATCATCCAAAACAATGTCAGCGCCAAATATAAGATGTATACGGGTTTACTAAATATAAACTGTGCTTCAGACCAAATGAAAAGCATAACAGGAAATGGACTTTTTCAGCCTTATACCTTTTTGGCTTTTGAAATTGTACCATACTTTGTTTCAAGTTGCTCAAAGGTCCTTCAACAAGGCATTCATGTTCCTGATTATGAGCAACAAGCAAAAATTAGTATATACATATATATGGTGATTGATGTTACATTTCTCAAACTTCACTTCAGTCGCTCAAGAATCTTTGATTTTATGTAACCCACTGGTTTTTACGTTCTTACAGTTCACTATGATCATGCATGATGTTTGAGGAGAATAGAGAAGGTGGTCATGGTGGATGTTTGTGTGGGTGCAGCATACAATAGGGACACCTAAAATTCAAGCCTGAAGCATGCTCTCAGTTTAGCTAAATAAACCAATTGGCCAAATCTGCTATAGCTGGTCATTTCATTCTACACGCATTGAACCTTTTAGGTTATTCTACTGGTTTGGAACCATGGAAAACATGGTATAGTAATGAAAAAAGTCTCCAATTGAGAAAATGTCAGTTGCACATGAGTTACCGTATACAAGTGAATGTAGAAAACTATTAAAACTGAAACACACAAGCCATGGTTGAATATAAACAACTTATCTAATAGGAGCTTGGATAACTTACGTGACATCTCTCAGGCAGAACCAACAATCACGTAGGAGCAGAAACATCAGTAACAAAATAAATGTACCTTGTAATGTGTTAATAAGCCATTCCACAATGGTTGCTTGCTTAAGACTTTTGGGTTCCCCAAGATAACAATGCCATAGCGAGCTCTAGTGAGTGCCACGTTCAACCTACGTGGATCATTGAGAAATCCAATACCCTGGAGGAAAGGTAGCAAGCAAGACACATTCTGATTAAAAAGTCTTGGAGAACCATAAATTAGAAGAAACAAGAGATAATATCTATTGCCAGGTTTGATACTAATACCAAAATAATTAAACTAAAAAGCATAAAGGGCTAATAGTTTCCAAACAGTCGGGGAGTTGATCAATATTTCAACAGGCTAACTTGTGCACCAATCTGCCCATTGCCTAGTGCTGACAGCCCTTCTGTAGTCGAAAGGGTTAAACCATTGACTAGTGCTTGCAGTGCTCCTGTCGGCTTTCAGGATAGCATGCTATCAGAAATGTTAATACACAATATGCTTGGAAGTTATGTAGAACAGATACTGGTAAAATAGACACTGCTACAATGAGACCTCAACCACACAGTGTCAGAGTCAACACTTCTTCGGCACTTCTCAGACTTCTTGGGCACATTTCTAGGGAGATATATTAACCTAATCTACAAAAATTTAAAAAGCCAAGGCCTATTATATAAAAATGTTAAAAAATTATGTAGGTTAAAATATACATATAAATAATAAATGTATTATATTATTAGAAACATGTGCACATGCAAACACGTCCATACACAAATTCTGTCCACGCCTATTACTATATATTCTTACTATAAGAAATACAATTATTTTATGTAACTAGATTCATATTGTAGTGTATTGTCTCCATGTTCCATATCCCTGTGCATGCTTCATAGCTTGGAAGCAAACAACTGTCTGGAATGTGTATCATGTCAATTGTTATATCAAAACCTAAATAGACCTGAACATCTCATGCGATACTGGTTTTGCTTGTCTAAGAAATTTGAAAATAATATTTAAAAAGAAATCTTTTATGGAATTATGGAGATTCTTGAAAAAAAAATGATTTTAAAATATAGAGATTTCAGACCCTTCTTTTATTTAAGGTTTCAACCAGTTTCATTTATTTCAACAAGTTCCATTTCATTCAGTTTCAAGGGTTTAGGTTTAGTGCATATAAACATGAAAGAATCTTTTTGATTCTTTGTGTGTATAGAGAGAGAGGTAGACTCGTGTCATTCCGGAAGGATTTGAGGCCGAATTCTTCCCACTCAAATACAACCCAACAACATTCGAATACAAGAAACATTCGTTTAAGCTGATGTGTATTATTTCAAGTATCTAAAAATCAAAAATTAAGTATTTTAAATACTTTTTGCACATGCATCAAGTAGGGGAAAACGGACAACCTAAATAGTGAGTTGGTTAGTTTAACGATGTAGAACATTTGAAACCTAACAAAAATTGGTTTGTATGGGTTTTTAAATGTTTAGATCATGATCAAATGGCCGGATCGAGAATTTGTATGTCTAAACACATAGATCTAACCAACTCACTACTTTCGACCGTTTATTTTGCACCGCTTGATGGATGAGCAAAAAGTATTCAAAACACTTGATTTTTTTTTAGTTACTTTAAATAATATAGATCAACTTCAACGGAGTAGATCTTGTATTTGAATGTTGGATGTTGGTATTTGAGTGTGAATGATTCGGGCTCGAATCCTTCTGGAATGACACAAGTCTCTCTCTCTCTCCCTCTATATATATATATATATAATGCGCACAAAGCCTATAATATGAACATGTATCCTAAGTAGATGTTAAATCAAGAGAAGTGAACTTCTGATATTTAACAATTTAATGGAAAGATTTATCCAAATTCATACGAAAACTATCGGTTTAAAGTTAAATTCAGATTATAATCAGCATTAAATTAATCTTATCCAAATTCAGTAAACAGAAAATCTGAGATTATAACATTGTTACACTAGACGGACAAGAAATACCGATGAGCAGTCATTTTAAGTATTTGGATTCTATTATTCAAAAGGATGGGGAGATCAATAGTGATGTCAATCATAGGATCCAAGTCGGCTGGTTGAAATAGAGGAGCGCGACAGGAGTTTTATGCGACCGTAACATTTCGTTATGGCTAAAGAAAAAGTTTTATCGGACTGCTATTAGGCCAGCTTTGTTATATGGCACAGAATGTTGGGCTACAAAGAGATATCATGTCCAGAAGATGAGTATAGCAGATATGTGCATGCTTCGTTGGATGTGTGGTAACACGAGGAGAGATAAAGTGAGAAATGAGGATATTCGTAGTAAGATAAGTGTAGCCCCTATAGAAGAGAAAATGAGAGAAATCGCCTACGATGGTTTGGTCATGTGCGAAGTAGACTTACAGATACGCCAGTCCGGCGAGTAGAACATATCAAATTAAGGCAAGTTAAAAGAGCACAAGGGAGATCAAAGAAAACATGGATGGAGGTGATATGACAAGATATAGAGGCTAAAGGTCTTAATGAAAGAATATTGCTCGATAGGAAAAAGTGGAGAAAGTTGATCCATGTGCCCGATCCGACATAATTCTCTTTTGGGTCATGTAGCTTGCCACAAATACTTGGGACAAATGGCTTTGTTGTTGTTGTTGTTGTATTAAATTAATCTCATCCAATTATGACCTAATTGTGTAAATTAAAAGATACGAATTAGGGATGGCTATAGAAGTTGAAGGGAGATAAAAGTATTAACTACAAAATCTCTTTTTTCTTTGTTTTTAAAATTTTTTAGGTTATTCCAGACTTATCAAAGTTTTGCATGAAACTTACCTAAATCCAAATGCTTATCAACCGAAACTCAAGGAAACTCGAGCTAATTGTCAGTTTCAGACCGGTCCCCACCAAAACTGAGACAAAATGGGTGAAATTAGAAAAATGTACCTTAGATGCCATCTAAAGGAACTCATCCGAGGACGCATTAAAACTCCAATCTCCTATTAATTTTTAGGATCCAACTGCAAATTATGATCTTCATGTTCTAAAACATATACATAAAAAATCATGTGGTTTGAAGTTCGTTTATTCATGTAACAAATGGTTGAAAATTTAATGATTTTTCAACAATAGAACAAATGAAACCATTAGATCAATATGAATAAACAAACTCCAATTCAAGTGATTTTTTAAATGTATACGTCTTAGGACATGAAGATTATGATGTGTAGTTGGATTGTGAAAATGATAAGAAGATTGGAGTTTTGATGTGCCATATGACGGAGTTCCCTTAGATGGCATCTAAAGTACATATTCCTCTCTCTACACACATACAAGGAAACAGGAGGCCAATGGCTATGAGAGAAAATTCTCTTATGGCGTACCTGAAACTCTATTTTCTCACCTCAAATGCAAGATCTAACCGGTGATTATGATCTTTATTTTGCAAAACATAGGTGTATAAAAATCATGTGGTTTAGACATTGTTTACATATGAGGAAATGGGAAGCCATTGGCCATTAAAGGAAATTTCCTCCTACGGCAAACCTAAAACTTCATTTTCTCACCTCAAATGCAAGATTAGACCGGTGTTTATGATCTTTGTTTTGTAAAACATAAGTGTATAAAAGATTGTGTGGTTTAAACATTGTTTACATAGGAGAAAATGGGAGGTACACCTAAAACTCCATTTTCTCACCTTAAATGCAAGACCCGACCGATGATAATGATCTTTATTTTGTAAAACATAGGTATATAAAAAACCATGTGGTTTAGATATTGTTTACTCATAGATCTACTGTTCACATTTATTCTACTGTTGAAAAGCAGACAATTTTACAATCATTTGATGCATTAGTAAAAGATGTCAAAAACTCATGACTTTTCATATGTGAAATTGCCTTGTTTTCAAGAGGAGATGATGGTCAAAGAAGATCCAATAAATTTGGAGAAGAAAAAAACTTAGAAAAGCAGATCAAAGAAACCAAAATAGGATTCAGGTTTTCTTTTCGGGCGCGTTCAGGCTTCCTTTCTGGTGGACTCCGAATAGAACTCAAATTCTATTCATTGAAGAATTTGTTTCTAAAAATTGAAAAGTCAAGAATTGTTCTAGATCAAGAAAAATTTAACTCCTATAAGGATTGATCAAGTTCTTCAAACATTTGACGGCCAAGATCATCTCATAATTCGAATAGGGTTTGTATTGTAAAACTCTATAAATAAAAGTTATAACTAGTATATTGTAATACAAAAAAAAAATATAGGAAGCTAATGCAAAGAGAGAGGTAGGTGACGGTACAAAGAGAGAAGGAATACTCTTGTAATCTCGAAGGATTCAAGCAGAAGGTGAATACTATTGTTGGAAATAGAGGAAGATTAGAACTTTTGTACCAAGTATATTAATAAAACTCTCTCAAGTTCTCTCCCCGTGGGCGTAAACCGAGTTTGGCTGAACCATATTAGATCCTCGTGTTATTTCTCTTTTGTCTTGGTATTGCTACTATGCTTTACTAATTTTTTTCTGGTATTACATATTCCCATGGTTCCGCAACATCATCACGGTCTTGGGCGCACAACAGTTGGTGCCATAGCCCGATTGTTGGTGTGATCTCAACATATACAACCTATGACATGGAGATCACTTTGAACAATATAGATCTTGCATTTGAGGGGAGAAAAATAAAGTTTTAGGTGCACCATAAGAGATTTAGAAGTTTATGTTTCCCCATATATATTATGGCTAAAGTTATATTTAAATAAAACCAACATTGAATAAATATTGTTCTATTATTTTAGGTTACATGGGCATGCTTTTTTATAATTTTTATTTCTTATAATATTATAAAAAAATTAAACTTAGCTCGAATAGTTTGCTTTAGATTTAGCTTTGACATACATAGAATTGTGGATAATACACACACATGGGCTATTATCATAAATTCTTATTGTGTATTGTATCTCACTTTCATGCCTCGTCATGGTAAATATATATTAGAGATTTAGAAGATTTTTAATCTTTTAATATTTTAGAATCCATATTGAATTCCATCTCATCTAGTCATATATTGAATTCAATTTAAATCTAATTATATTTAAAACTTAAAAAACTAATGAATCTATTGGTATTCAACTGTCACCTATTTGACATATTTAGTTCTCTTAACTCTTTCTCCTAAAAGTAATTGCATCTCTAATATTAACTAGATAATGTAATAAAAAGATGGAATTACATTTGAATATAAAACTATATTGATGTAATACAAGAAGGGGAAAGAAAGAGGAAGAGATTAGGGTTTTAAGGGGATAAAAATGAATTCGTGCTTCAGCACCCAGGAGATCTCTCTCCCACTCAGCACATCACCGTGCAAAGATTCATCTTTGAAAGCAAATCACCATGCTCCAATAAAAGAGGTTTAATTTAATTCATCATAGTCTAATTAAATCACTATATGACTTGATCTTATATAGATCCCTACAAGAAATAGTTCCCTATCATAACTGATGTGGGACTAAAAAAAACTTACTGAAATTAAACAAGTAAAAAAGACTCCCCTAAATAATAGCAAGAGCAATTATCATCATTTTTCCCAGCTTAAAAGAATTCATCTCCGGTGAATGTAGTGGTACCAGATCGCAGGCATGACCGGGTAGAACCGAACCACATCTCGCATCAATTAGGCCAAGGTGGTGAATGGGGAATCAACACTGATGCATTATGTCGGAGCCATGGTAGCGGTGGTGGTGAAACTGACTTTCGTGACCAATCAGTGATAGCTTGAGCAAGATATATGCATCAAAACAACTCAATCAGCTTCGCTGAAAACTGAATCGCATATCAAGACGCCAAACTCCTGTGAACATGCCTCATGTAGAAGATCCGCAACGGGTCGTACAGTCAGGCGGCCTCAGGGATAAGGAAGCTCTCATTGCTGGCGAAAACGGCAATAACTTCATGATAGGTTCCGCTAGAAGATCTACAGCGGTCTCGATAAGAGACTCTTTCATTTCTGGCTCTGGATCCAGCTCATTAACTTCTAAATTTGGCCTCAGCTGCGGCTCATCAACAATTTCTGGCTCCATCTCATCAACAATTTCTAGCTCTGACTCTGGCTCTGCCTCAACAACTTCTGGTTCTCTAGCATCATCACTAGGGACGCTATTGATATGTCGACTCTCGCCACGTGACTTTATCCTCTTTAATGTGGAATTGCAATCCCAAGCGAGTCTGATTTCTCTAGCATGCGATCGAGGTTCTCTTCCATGTCGGCTCTGGGGCTCAGTTACGAACCTAATGCTTCAAACAGAACTCGTATCGGACTCTAAATGGGTCCTGAAACCTGTTGGATTGCCGCAAACAGGCACCAAACAGGAGCTCGTGGAGATATGATCTGCTATCAAAAACTGTGAAATCTTTATAGCAACTCCGGGACTCAGGCGCAAACCCAACATTTCACGCGGAACTCGAATCGGATTCCGAACGGACCTGAAACGGACTCTGAAACGTCATTGTACACCTGTTGTGAACAGTGGCGTCTCTTGGTGAGCCGATGACGACAGCAATGCAACCGCTGACGTCAACACGGCTTGATAACGTCAGTTGATGTCAGCGAACAACTCGAAGGCCGCTTGGCGGCTCGGTCAACGGCTCGGCTAGACTGCTCGGCTCGACTTCCAGGCGGCTCGACTTGAGCCACTGATATCAACGACGACTCACGGCTAGCAGTTGGCTTCGTGGGTTAAATCAGGTTTCGGATCGGGTTACACTATATCCAACCCGAGTCAAATCTATCACTTAACCTGATCAAGTTCATATCGATCTGATCTGATCCGATGTTGATCGATTATGATCTTAGCAGATCAGTACTCAGCTGAAGGCAGCGACGATGGTTGTGGGATGGCAACGGTCTGGCGGCAGCGTTGATCCATGATGAAGAAGCTCTGACAGCGACACTCTGGCTGACGGCGAAGGAGATCAGAAGGGAGGTTGATGGTGGCGGCGATGGGATCCGACGAAGATGGGGTGATGGTGGTGAAGTGGAGCTATCAACGACGATGAATGGCGGTGAAATGGTGAGGGCGAGGACGAGGTCTTCGTCGGCGAGGTGGATCTGAGGGAGATCTAAAGTGGGGGAGATCTGAATTGGCGACGATGAGGTCTGGAAGATGATGATGGCGTCAATGATCGGCGGCGAGGGTTGCGGTAGAGGCGCGAAGGCGCTCGGCAGAGGTGATGGACTTTTGTTGCAGGGAAGTGGGAGCAGATGAGGGATGGGTTTTGAAATTTTGTGGAAGAGAAACTTTTTTTGGAAGAAGCAGGAATTTCAGCTCTGATACTAAACTGATGTAATACGAAAAGGGGAAAATAAGAAATTAGGGTTTTGGGGGGGGATAAAGATGAATTCGGACTTCAGCACCCGAGAGATCTCTCTCCTACTCAAGCACATCACCATGTTAAGATTCAATTTTGAAAGCAAATCACCATGCTCCAATAAAAAGGGTTTAATTTAATTCATTATAATCTAATTAAAACATAACATGCTTAGTCTTATATAAACCCCTACAAGAAAGAGTTCTCCATCATAATTCATAACCAATGTGGGACTAAAAAAACACACTAACTAAAATAAAACAAGTAAAAAGACCCCTAAATAGTAGCTAGAGCGGTTCCCATAATATAGGTTTTCCCCAAAGACAATAGTTAAATTAAATATATATATATATATATATATATATATATATATATATATATATATATATATATATATAGACTTGTATCCTTTCAAAAGGATTTGATCCCGGATCCTTCCCACTCAAATTCAACCCTCCAACATTCGAATACAAGATCCACTCCGTTGAAGTTGATCTATACTATTTCAGTATTTATAAACCAAAAATCAAGTGTTTTAAATACTTTTTGCCCATCCATCAAGCGACGCAAAATGGACGGCCGAAAGTAGTGAGTTGGTTAGATCTATGTCTTTAGACATACAAATTCTCGATCCGGCTATTTCATTATGATCTAAACATTTAAAATCCCTATAAACTAATTTTTGTTAGATTTCAAATGTTCTACACCGTTAAACTAACCAACTCACTATTTAGGCCGTCCGTTTTTCCCCTACTTGATGGATGGGTAAAAAGTATTTAAAACACTTGATTTTTGGTTTATAGATACTTGAAATAGTATAGATCAACTTCAACGGAGTGGATCTTGTATTCGAATGTTGGAGGGTTGAATTTGAGTGGGAAGGATCCGGGATCAAATCCTTTTGAAAGGATACAAGTCTATCTCTATATATATATATATATAATGGAATTTAAAAGAAACTAAATTAGAATGTCATTTTGGTTAGAATTCTGATAAAGGAAGCCACTAATTTAGAATCTTTTCGAATAAAAATTTCAAATGATAAGATAAGTGACTGAACTTACCACGTGCTCAAAACTAGTAAATGTGTATAAAATCTACAGATAAAGAGAGGGGGAGATGGGGGCTGGTAGTTTGCTTCCGTGTGTGTGTGTGTGTGTGTGTGTGTGTGTGTGATGGTTGTTGGTGGGGAGTCAATTCATTGATTGTGAGTAAGCACAAATGACCACATGTAGGTAAAAATGTTCTGTTAAGAGGGAGTGGGTCTCTCAGCCATGAAATTCTCACCCAACAGGAATAGAAGGAAGAAGAAAATGTATGTGCAGGCATGCATTTTACCTACAAAAATAACAATAATAATATAACAATTGAGAGCAAATAACTACGCCTCCCCCCTCCTGCCGCAACAAGAAGAAAAGAAAAAAAAACAGAAAACAAGCAAACTAGTAAAAAAAAGTATAGGTACGCATATGAGAATGTGCACAAGACGATGATGATCAAGAAGAGGAGGAGAAAGTAAAAAAGTTCAGAAGGGTTTTTACAGTAGGAGAAAACACCGACAATAAATACACTGGGAGTGGTTTAGGGGAAAAAGAATATGAAAGTAAATACGGTATACATTAATGGCAAGTCAAATCACCACCATAGGAATCTCATGCCGCTAATAGACCCTAACATGTAAAGAAAATAAATGTACTTTTGGGCCGTCAGTCCTAGTAAACATAAGTTAAGTGACCCACTCCCAGATAGTTTACAGAAATTTAAACAAGAATATCAACACAAAATGACAGTTAAAGAACATTTTGCATCTCTTCAAGTATGTGCAAGAAAAGCTAGCATGACTTTCCTAGTTTTGAGATTAAACTATAACTACTAATGTTGAGTATTTAAGAGCTTAAGCAACTGGATATTTAATTTTGCAACATCAGGCAAGAGTCAAATGGGGAACAAGAAGAACTGAGTTAGGAACTCTTTATCCGATAAGCATTCATTGGAGACCCATCAAACTTAACAAGAGAACAATTGAAACCGTGAAACCAGAACGCATCCAACATTCTAACCAGTGACCCTAAAGTAAAACTTTTAGTAACAAACAAGACAAATGCTTCGGATAATCATTCTTCCCATTCATGTCATAAAAAAGTAAAAATAAACATAAACAAAGTCAAGTTTCATCGTCTTCATCTTTCCAGACCAGTCCTTGAATTGAAAACCCAAAGTGTTCATTTCCTCAGAAATACAATTTATATTCAACAAACAGAGACCAATTGGAAAGATAAAAAATAGGATTTAGATGGTTTTCTTTATAATCTCTCAATAACAAATATATTTTAGTTAAAGGTTCCAAGTTAGGCTAACTAGTAACAACTGACCTGCCTTCCAGAAATTCTTTCATGAATAAGAAAAAACATAGAGTTCAAGCTATTGGTACAGCAAATGTAACTTACAGCTAACAAATTTATGAGCATATGAAATTTATGCATTTTCTTTTATCGGGGTAGAGTCCTACCTAAAGGGTGATAGGATTTTACTAGTTAAACTTATTTTAAATAGGGAGATTTTTAATGTTATTAGTGTCTATGCACCACAAGTAGGACTTGATGAGTCTAGTAAGCATCAATTTTGGGAGGACTTAGATGAGAAAGTGCAAGACATACCCATTAAAGTAAAGCTTTTCATAGGTGATGACCTCAAGGGGCATGTAGGAACTAGTCATTATGGGTTTGATAGTGTACATGGAGAATTTGGTTTTGGGAAAAGAAATGAACCAGGTAACTCGATTCTAAATTTTGCTTTGTTCTATGATTTGATCTTAGCGAATACTAAGTTTAGGAAGAGAGAGTCTCACTTGATCACTTTTAGAAGTGGATTAAGTGCGAGCCAAATAGATTTCTTTTTAACTAGAAAAGTTGATAGAGGTTGTTGTATGGATTGTAAGGTAGTATCGGGTGAGAGTGTAGTAACCCAACATACTCTTAATTTTAGAAATCCGGATTAGAAGGAGATTTAGAAAGATTAAACGTAACTTAGATCCTAAGCTTAAGTGATAGCGGTTAAAAGAAGGTAACCAAGGAGTTTTTGTAAACCGAGTAGTACAAGAAGCAAATTGAAAAGCCCAAGATGATCCCAATACAACATGAAACAAAATTGCTAGCTGCATTAAAAGAGTAGCTAAAGATATACTTGGTGAGTCACGGGGTGGTGCTCCACCATGTAAGGATACATCATGGTAAAATGAAGAGGTAAAAGCTGCCATTAAGATCAAACGAAACTCTCACAGAGATTTGAAGAAAAATCGTGATGGAGTGAGTTTTGATAGATATAAGCTAGCCAAGAAGAAGACTAAGAAATTTGTAATGCAAGAGCTAAAGTGTACAAAGAAGTGCATGAGAAGTTGGACACCGAAGAGGTTGAAAAGGATATATATATATATATATATATATATATATATATATATATATATATATATATATATTGCTCGAATAAAGGAGAGAAAGACTAGAGACTTATGTACCAGTGTTCTAAAAATTGGTTTCATTATTCGTGCGGTCCAACACTGAATAATGATTAATCGGATTAATCGAGGATTAATCGGGGATTAATCTTTTGAATATTTTAATATATTTAATTATATTTATACACAACTACATATGAATATATTCAGTTAGTTGTTGAAAATACTTAAATATTATACAAGACAATATCTAGATGTGAAGTTATAAACCATGATATGTTGAACAACAAGACAATATAAATAACAGTAAAAAAGAAGAGTAAGAGAACTTATCTCGTCGCATTAGTAATCTAAGATTTTAAATTTTGCAACATAAATATAAATCAAAGAACTTACCTGCAAAATAAGATAAATAAAAAATTAGTCAATTTATCAATCAAAATAATGAGCTTTAAAGAATGATGGAGAAAGATTGCTAAATAAGTTAATTTGAAAAATAATCAAAAATAATAAAACATAAGTATCACTTTATGCAAAATATATAATAATAAAATATCATAATTCATTTATTATTTAATAAATAATAGTTCATCTACTATTTAACAAAAGATCATTATTATATCATCAACATCACAACATAAACTACTTAGCGATCTAACACACACAAAGTGATAAGTTTTTCAAATAAAAAATTTATGAAATGCCTAAATGATTAATCGAATTAATCGGATTAATAGGGCATTAATCAGGGATTAATCGGGGATTGATCATTTTGGATCCGATTAATCGCCCGAGCGTATAATCAGAGCGATTAATGTAATATTAAGCGGGCTGCCACCGAATAGGATTAATCGGCCGATTAAGTGTTATGTACTGTGAGATGTGACAAAGATGAGAATCAAAAATTTTTAGTTCGAGATGAAGAAATCAA
Organism: Agave tequilana; assembly: GCA_038442645.1. NCBI lineage: Eukaryota > Viridiplantae > Streptophyta > Magnoliopsida > Asparagales > Asparagaceae > Agave > Agave tequilana. The sequence goes on from JAVJIF010004522.1 coordinate 43,667, forward strand.
AGAAGATGGAGAGAGTATTTTGACAAATTATTCAATGGTAGTTCTACTCAAGATTTAGATGACCTTAGATATGAACCGTAATTATATGCGCAAAATTAGCGAATCTGAAGTTAAAGAGGCCTTGAAGAGGATGAAATCAAGAAAAGCTGTTAGCTCGGATGGAATTCCTATTGAGATATGCTTAGGAGAGGTGGGCGTGAGATGGCTGACAAACCTCTTTAACAAGATCTGGCTAACTAAAAAAATGCCAGATGAGTGGAGTACCCTAGTATCTCTATAACAACAAGGGTGACATCCAGAGTTGTTCAAACTATCATGAAATAAAACTCATGTGTCATACCTTGAAGCTTTGGGAAAGGGTATTGAACACAGGTTAAGACAGAATGTTAAAATATCAGAGAACCAATTTGGGTTTATGCCGGGGCGATCGATGACAGAGGCTATTCATTTGCTTCGTCAACTTATATGGCGATTTCGGGAGAGGAAGAAAAATTTGCATATGGTCTTTATTGATTTAGAAAAAGCGTATGATAAGGTGCCAAGAGAGGTATTATGGTGGACATTTATGAAAAAGGGAGTCGCCATCAAATATATTGACATAATCAGGGACATGTACGATGGAGTAGTGGCAAATGTGAGAACTTGTGGAGGCATAACAAGTAATTTTTTATCACAATTGGATTGCATCAAGGATTTGCATTGAGTCCATTCTTATTTGTCATAGTGATAGATGATCTTACTAGAGCTATCAGGATAAGATACCGTGGTGTATGCTATTTGCTGATAATATTGTCCTAGTCGACGAACCGAGAATTGGGGTAAATGCAAAATTGAAGTCATGGAGGGAAATCTAGAATCTCGAGGTTTTAAATTAAGTAGAACCAAAACAAAGTATATAGAGTGTAAATTCAGTAAACAGGGAATCCGAGATCACAGTATTGTGACACTAGATGGTCAAGAAACACCGATGAGCAGTCATTTTAAGTACTTGGGTTCTATTATCCAAAAGGATGGGGAGATCAATAGTGATGTCAACCATAGGATCCAAGCCCGCCAGTTGAAATGGAGGAGCGCAACAAGAGTTTATGTGATCGTAATATTCCGTTATGGCTGAAGGAAAAGTTTTATCGGACTGCTATTAGGTCAGCTTTGTTATATGGCACAGTGTTGGGCTATAAAGAGATATCATGCCCACAAGATGAGTGTAGCAGAGATGCATGTTTCGTTGGATGTGTGGCAACATGAGTAGAAATAAAATGAGAAATGAGGATATTCGCACTAAGATAGGTGTAGTCTCTATAGAAGAGAAGATGAGAGAAAACCGCCTACGATGGTTTGGTCATGTGCGACATAGACCTACAGATGCGCCAGTCCGGCGAGTAAAGCGTATCAAATTAGGGCAAGTTAAAAGAGCGCAGGGGAGAGCGAAGAAAACATGGATGGAGGTAATATGACAAGATATAGAGGCTAAAGGAAGACATATTGTGCGATAGGAAATAGTGGAGAAAGCTGATCCATGTGCCCGATCTGGCGTACTTCTCTTTTGGTTCATGTAGCCTACCCCAAATACTTGGGACAAATGGCTTAGTTGTTGTTGTTGTAGGGTAAAGTCCTACCTAAGAGCAAATCAGACACACTTCCAAACTTTAAGTTCAAAAAAGTTTTGAACTTGCCTTATAAAGCTTGTCCATAAGAAGATTCCTCCAGGACAAGCTACTACGCAGAACACAAAGCTAGCAACTAATCTCAAATTCACATGGGTCCATAAAACATACTATATGAAGAAGAAAAAAACTTCCATTACGAAATTTATGTAGGAGAGTAAAATCCCACAATTTCGAGGCGCACATTCATTGAACAGAACAAAATGCAATTAGATGCACAAGAGCATCTACTAATATTAAAGTGATAAGCTAGGATACGCCGATTCTTTGAAATAAGTCATGTACCAGTATCAAATGCGTATCTCATACAATTCTTGTTGGATACTTTGCTGAATATTCATTGGATACTTCTATATGAATTCAACAAGTATGAGGCTTAAAACACCAATAAGCTGTAGACTGGATGCTTCGTGATAGTCTTCCATCTATGGGGTTCACAAGTTCAATTAAAATCAGTTGGTCTTTCATCTACTGAACTTTATGTAACTGAAATAAGTTAGTGAAAATGATTTTAACCCCACAACCTACTAATTTTATACAGTTTCCGCCTTTCAACTGACTACAAAATTCCTACAACACCTTTTGCTCTATGATTAAATTATAAAATATTCTAATTGTGTATATAAACATATATATAATATTACTTAGTTTCCGCATCCATGATATATCTGTATTGATGGTTTTTCAAATTTTGTGCATCAATGTACCCGTATTATATTCCATGCTCGTATATGTATACACGCAACCTTGGTGAAAAGAAGAGTTGCTTACAGTGCATAAGACTAGAGATTTACTTCAAAGAAATGATATACAGTTTTTGTCAAGATCAAACAAGTGCAAGTTACATCAGAATTACGGTGAATGGTTAAAAATAATGCAGAGGTCTTCATGGATAAAAATTAAATAATGAAAAACTTTAATAGAGATAATAATATTACAGGTAAGAAATATACCTGATGCTCGTTGCTCCTCACACACGACAAAATAATGTAATCTTTCTCCCTTCCCTGGAAGGAGTCAACACTTGCAACCTGTAACAAACAGATACAAGTGTTGCAGTAAACATGTTTTAGAAATAGCAATTAATGCAGTGAAGACAGTGTATAACCTCAATTTCCTTATAAAGCTGTTGTCTGAGAGAACCATTTCTTGACATATAGTTTACAATATAAACTCTCTGTCCTTCATATGGTGTAATAACTCCAATCTGCGTGTTTCAGATTTTAAGGGGGTGAAAATGAAGAAACACAAAACAGGCAACAGCACATGTAAAGGAGAGAAATCACAGCAATGTTTGAGACTACCTGACTAGGTATAACACCACTCCTCAAAAATGTAGTTACAATTTTCTCAACGTTTGCAGCCTCAGTTCTGTTCAAATATGACGTTCCACTTGCACTAATCTCCTCTTGCCCCATCTTGAGAAAATATTTTATTGAAATGAATGGAACCATAAGCACAAAGATCTCAAAAGAAGTAGGCGGCAGATTAAGAAAAGAAATTTAGCAAAAGATACTAGATACCTGGACATAGAAGAACATAGGACGATTAGGAACCGGCCAAGGAAAATCAATGCCAGATGATTGTCTTTCATTCACCGTCACCCCATTCTGAAGGGTACCTTCATAGAAGCTATTTGAAGGAAATTCAGAAAGGCAAGGATGCATACGATATTGAACCTGCAGTTTGAATAATATTTGCATATGAATGAAATTAAAGCCAAATAACCTCATTAATTTATACATATATATGGCCATATGATATGCTGGCAAAGAGAAAACAGCTTTATCAAAGGAGGAAAATCATGTAATGAAAGAACTATCATGGGAACATGTACACACATGGTCCTGCTAAGACATCACATAACCACGAATATACTCTTTTTAATTCCCACTTCACAAAATACCTCTTTTTATTCATCATCACCGAGTGATTTAATCTAGGCAAGTTCATAATCAGAATTGAATGTACAATGCATAACTTGAATAAGCCATAGCATATTTAATCCCACTCCAAACACTTTAAGTAAAATTCCTTGGCCAATTCATAATTGGACTTGACTGTAGATGCATATCATGCACTTAAAACCATACTTGGTTACACTCCAAATACTAACTAAAATTTCTTGGTGAATTCATAACTGGCATTAGATGTACAATGCATGTCATGCAAAGCCATATCACACAACTTCCACTCCAAACACTCTTTAAGTAAATTTTCCATATAACATATATGTGTAAAAATAAGAAATACATATAATAGGGCATGTTTGGTAGCGCACATCTCATTAACCTACACAAGAGATCCAGATTTCATCTAATATCAAGGATTTGATAGCACCTAGGTATTGGTGATCTACCAAACTTTCCTGCATAAAAGACCAAATTTTGGAACTAGCATTACATCCAAAATGGCTGCGAGCTCAATTCTGCTACATCTGGATCTCAAGTTACGGCAACCAAACAGGATTTAGAAGGATGAAAGGGACAGTACAGGAGCAACAGTGGGGGAGATAAAGGTAAAAGCCAGTTGCACTTAATGGCCATACCATCAAATATTCATAGTGAGAAGTAGAATAGTTTAATGCCATGCGCCACACAATTACAGCTATTTCTAAAATTTGGACATCTATCTTCAGATAACAAATTATTCCCAGAAAAAGCTGCTAATAATTTCTTATGATGATGACAGAAAGAAAAGCATATATTTTGCAAATATATATATATATATATAAAATAAAGTACTTAAATACTGCCAATAAAAAAAACATTAAAGAATCAATTTTTCTTACATCACCTAATATTTTAATAACATTTGAAGAAACTTCTATTATTACGGGTATTTTGTTTTGATCCTAGTCTTTGAAAATTGTGCAGAAGACAGCTCCACGAAGGTTTTGTACAAACATGTAAAAAAAATGAAAACTTGTGAAAGCGTTCCTCGAACAATTTTCACAAAATTCGGGTTACAAAATGAAAATACAGTGAAGCTGTTTCTTCCTCTCTTTTTTCCCCGAATACTGGGAGGTAACAAGCTAAAGTTCCTTGTAACTGTGATGTGGCACTACCCAAAGGTTTGTTCGCAACATCTGCAATAATGTGACAACACTCGTGCATATACAAGACCAACAGTTAGCCAATTGTGTGAAGATAACTTCATTAATTAGCATAATGATACTTTCATCAAAATCTACCATAACATGATTCTAAGATTAAATAAATCTGGCAATGGTATTTGGTTCAGCTGATAAAGAGAGAATAGGGAAGCGAGAGGATTGACTACACATTCAATGTTAAGTCCACAAAGTAAATTTGACACCTTTTCCCAGTGCCGAGTTAACAAAAACTAGCCATAAAGCATCTATAAATAGACTTAAGGAATTTCTATCAACATTGTCCTTTCATTATACCATAACAAACCATATAAGCCTATGTACCTTAAACTTTCACGGTTTCCAATAAATTGCAAGTAGGGTGTTGCAATAATCTGATGCATAACATAGATTGCAAGTAGAGTGTTGAGATAACTGATGCATATTATTGATTGAGAATTGATGACTACTTGGAAATCCAATGACTTCTAATGACAACTCTTCAGAATCACAAGCTTTCTGGATGTTTCATGTAAAACCTATAATTTGCAGGAAGAAAGGATTCAGCTTCATTCTGTAATTCTTGTTTGCATGTCAGTGTTCATCTGGTTTGAAACGATAGAAATTTCAACATGATTCATAAATACTACTGATTCCGGTGACTTGCAAGTCATATGAACAACTTACAACAGAAACATGTATCATCAGTCCATCAAAAAATAAAATAGACAAAATTCAACTCTGACATTAAAAGAGAAACCTAGTCTTTCTAAAACTTACAGAACGTAAAACTTCTCAGATATTTGTATCAATGGAAAAGGTAATTGTATGGCTACTATATATTACAATGGTCAACGAGTCATCAATCAATTTGAAAAGTCGATGTCTCACAATATGTACAAACATTGATAATTGCAGATCAGAGTGTAAACCAAGAGACCAGAACACTTGTGGTGAGAAGGAATTTGGTTGCTGACACAGGTTCTAAGCAATTGTTCTATGAAACAGAAGGCCTGGATCACCTCATTCTACTTCTCCTGCCTCTTAGGATGTAAAACTCTTTTTCTGGGGACATACAGGCTTTTGTAGTTTCAAAGACATGAGGGGTAAGTTTGGCACTTGATCAAGGAGACCACTGGCAATTTAAGAGTTCCATTGCCAATTGCTTGTGCAGGGAACAAGAACAACATTTGAATTGTGTCAAAAAATAGTGAAGTGTCTGAACGGAAAAGGTTAGAAACCCATTCATATCACCAAGAATGTATGAGCCTTTATAGATGGTTGTTGAACCCTTAAAAGTTATAATATTTAGGTATTTTTGATAATTAATTGTATATATTCATATGTAGTTGTGTATAAATATAATTAAATATATTAAAATTTTCAAAAACGATTAATCCGATTAATCATTTTTCAGTGTTGGACCGCACGAATAATGAAACTGATTTTTAGAACACTGGGAACAACATTTGAATTGTGTCAAAAAATAGTGAAAGTGTCTGAATGGAAAAGGTTAGAAACCCATTCATATCACCAAGAATGTATGAGTCTTTATAGATGGTTGTTGAACCCTTAAAAGTTGAGCCCCAGTCCGAACTATCGGTATCATGATGGGTATGTGCATGCGGACACCAGTATAGCTGGAGTCAATTGAGACAGGCTTGGCCACCTTCTAGCAGCAAAAGAATTTAGTTTCCAAAGGTAACCCACATGAAGAATTACAAGGTCCTAGGAAGGGTTAAAATGTGCCAACTACTTCTATTTACACTTAACATCAGCTTTCAGCTGAGGATATATCAACTTGCTAAATTGTTTAGGAGGGTATCGCTGTTCAGAGGTTTGGGAATTTTGTGCAGATTTATTTTATAATACTTTTACATGCAGGATCAGATGTGCTCCAAAGCCAGGCCGCTAGGGGTAAGCAATTTTGGCAAAGAGAACAGTGGCATCAACCATTTATTTGACCATATTCCACCACCTATATATGACTTAGGCACCTACCACATATAAGAACTGAACCCGCCTCAAACACGCACAAAGACACCAAATGTCAGAGAGAGATATAATGGTGAATCTCCTGAACTTCGAAAAAGCTCCAAACTAAAAGCACTAACCTGAAGTCTGATTGGTTTCAGTCCAAGAAGAACAAGGCGCTCAAAAAGAGATTGGGCTAATCCAGCACGGGCTGCTTTCTTACACATGATGACTGGACCAAGCTGGCAATGGTCTCCAACGAGAACAACCTGATTTAAGATGAATGCCTGATCAAATACCAAGACCCAACAAAGAACAACATATTTCTAAAGATTTTCTAACACCACTTACCTGTTTTACACCAAGAACCAACGGAATAAGACATTCAGGTTCTGTAGCCTGAGTAGACTCATCAATAAGAACCTGAGACAGAGATTAACTTCTAGTAAATTGAGAGAAAAGTTTCCCACAGGTTGAAAGTTGACAAATTTTATAAGCATGGACGTTTATCTACCTGCCGGAAACGGAAATTTGCCAATCGAGGATCCCCCGCACCAACACAGGTGCAACAAATAACATCAGCACTCTGTAATATCTCTCTTTCAGTGGCCCTTTTCAATGCCTTGAACTTCTTTTCATCACTGCTCGATAGTTCACCTGAAACGGCTTATATTAGTTTTTGTTTCTTCTTCCTCCAGAATTTATATGCAGCGAATAGTAGCTAGAAATAGCATGAAATCCCAAGCGGTTAAAACAAATAGATTCCGCTTTCCTTCCTCTACCATATGCCAATGCCTAACAATCATGTCTGACGATTTTGTGGACAGGATTTAGAACAAAAATAAGCAAAATAAAGAAGAAGAAAGAAGAAGAATCAAAAGGGTAGGCAATGAGATTCTGAAATTTACTAATATATAGATATACATGTACACACGCAAGCACGCGCGCACGCACACACACAAAAGCTATTCTCCTTCTAAGAGGAGAAGGAATCTCCTCTTAATTTTTGAACCGCAGGATGAAGGGATAGTTAGCTTCGATTTATAATGCTTAAATGAGGAGATGACAAAGATATTAACTCAAAAAGAAGTTAACATCAGTTGATTTAGGGTTAAGTATCTCATTAAATCCCGTCATTATCGGTTTCCTTTCCTGTAAATCTTCTACCTTATTTCGTCCTCTCTGCAAGTTGATTTAATGGTGTACAAGGCATATATTAAAAAAAGAAGAAGAAGGAAAAACAGGATGAATCAAGGTGTCCAGCAAATTTAATCACAAGTCATCTCACACTTGACAAATCCATATTCTTTTTAACCCACAATCATCTTTCCACAGCCCATCTAAAGGTATGGCCTTCCCCTTAATAATATCTCATTATATGAATGCCAAAAGCTTGTTAAACTTAAAGTTCTCTGCAAGATCTTTCGCTTTTATTTTCTTGAAAAACACCCACTCCATGAAAGTTGAATATTAACAGCACATGCACACATAAAAGTGAACTTTGTTTATGATGGAATTAAGATTTCTTTTAAGCGCATGTTTTCTTTGATTTCTTTAGACTATAAACCCTAGAAACATGGAAGTAATTGTCTGGTCTAAGCAGCATTAGCACGTGTACCTCAACTTTTGACAAAATTAATGCAAGTGATAACTTAGTAAATAGAAATCGGTATAACTTGGTAAACTTTTCCTCTAAGGCTTAGTATCCAAGAAAATATGACTTGGTTTTATATTTTGGTCTGACGGTTTAACGAAGTATACATTAGTTAATATAGAATCATGGTTTGAGAAATCGGCCGATTCCGAAAAGAAACGACCGTGACCGAGTCAGAATCGGGCAGGAAAAATCACTACTGGTGAAATCATCTAGAAATCAGGGTGGAAATCTTAGAATCGGTCGCGATCAGTCAATATCGACCGATTTTGGCCGAGACTTCCTGTCGATTCCAAGGTTGAAAAGTTGATGATTTCGACAAAAAAACTTAAGTTTAAACATAAAACGGGAAAAACGGAGAGGAATAGGGAAGGAGACAGAAAGCAAGAGAGGGAAGAAAATCTGAGAGAAAGCAAGAGAGAGGAGATCTAATCTCGATTGCAGCCAGTCTCCGCTGCTAGATTTAATTTTGTCATAGCCACCGCTCTGAGACCAATTCATCATTGCTAGGTTTTTTTGGTACGGCAACAATTATACAAGTAAAACAGGTTTTGGGTTTGGGTTGAGAAATCCAAACCCAGACCCATTTAACTTAATGCGTTAATAAAAGTACAAGTTAAATGGGTTACAGGTTTTGGGTTTTATCTAAACCAACCCAATAACTTATATATATTGTTTAATGAACAAATTTACATGAAAGCCCCTAAGAAATCCTATATTTGCAATAGAAAAACAAGTGTTGATTCATTTACAAAAACAAATCCTCTTTCTTATCTCTATAATATGCAAATATAAATATATAATTTAAATAACCCTCTAGACACTATAATTTGAAAATATTTCAAACATTTTAAATTTTTTTGACCAAGACCGATATCCTTGAGACGATATGGCTGATTCCGATAACAAGAAGTGTTGGCCAATTCCAAAACGGATTCCTAGATTTACGAACCATGTATAGAATACTTGATAGTTGAGTGAGAAAAGAGAATGATCATCTATCTAACAATTTTGCAAAGAATTTCACAAGGCTTCCAACCACCTCTTTCTCAAAGTAAAGACTATTGATACCAACTCATGGGCACTTGACTAATTTTGTATAAAACCTTGAAATAGGAGAAGTTTTCTTTTTGATAATAGTGTGACCTTTGGACAATTACAATCCTATTTCATGACGGGTGTTGAGTAAGTTTATGTTATTGGAAGATTGTTCCATTTTATAGTCAATTGTTTTTGAAGTTTTCTTTAAACTCACTCTTTTTCACTTGTGCCATACAGTTGGTTCGAGAACAAATGCCAACTAATCTTCTTGGTAGTAATAAATATCTAGACATCAAAGAGCAAAATAATGGTCCAGAGGTATTTTTCTCTATGATACTTAGAATAGTTAAGTGGTCAAAGTTTATAATTTAACATATGACATATATCTTAAATTTTACTCTAACTTTATATGAAGAAACATTGTTCTTTTTAGTTTCTTGAAAAAGATTAAATTCAAATTGTGCTATTAATACTTTTCAGGGAGTACACTCGAATGATTCTCAGAATAACTCCAGAAATCTTATAGTGAATGAAGATGAGATATTAGATTCTAGCAACACAAATTATGATGCGCAACCTTTACTTAAAAAACAATGAGAAAGTTAATGAGCCATGTGAAGGGATGACATTAGACATTTCCATCTCATGACGAGGCCTTGAAGTTTACAACATGTGCACGAATCATGGGTTTCAGCATGTGGAAAAATTCGTTTTACAAATCTTTGAAGAAAAAGATTATAACAAGGTGTACATGGACATGTTCTCGTGAAGGCCATCCAAGCAAAACAAATAATGAAGAAATTGACAAAGAAAGGACAAATGGTACAACAAATGTGAGGCAAAAACAAAGCAAAAGGATTGGTTGCAAGGCTCAGATGACTGCAAAGATGGTTTGATGCTCAGACATGGGTTGTTACATGTTTCATCAAAGAAACATAATCATCATTTGTTCCCCACTCCTAGCAAAATTTGGTTTTTACAGTCTCATCAGACTATGAGAGAAGTTCAAGTGGATATGATAAGTACTCTTCATGAACAAAATATCCCTAGATGAAAAATTATGTCTATAGTCTCATTCCAGTGTGGAGGTTGCACAAACATCTTTCACTGAAAAAGACTTGAGCAATCTTTTTCGAGGAACACACAATCCCTAGATGAAAATTTATGTCTATAGTCTCATCCCAGTGTGGAGGTCGCACATGCATCTTTCACTTTAAAAAAAAAAAAAACTTGAGCAATCTTATTCGAGGAACACACAATCCCTAGATGAAAAATTATGTCTATAGTCTCATCCCAGTGTGGAGGTCGCACATGCATCTTTCACTTAAAAAAAAAAAACTTAAGCAATCTTATTCGAGGAACACACAATCCCTAGATGAAAAATTATGTCTATAGAGACCCAGTGTGGAGGTGGCACAAATACATCTTTCACTGAAAAAAGACTGGAGCAATCTTATTCGAGGAACACACAGAAAATCATTTGGTTGCAATGTGCGGACAACTATTGATTATTTCAAGTCCCTCCAGCAGGAAAATCCTTTGTTCTATTATGATATCAAAGTTGATGAAAATAATATTGCGCAACATTTATTTTTGGTTGATGAAAAGTCAAGATTGTCACGTATTTATTTTTGGGATGTGGTCACATTTGATACAACTTATATGACTAACAAATATCGTATGCCTTTTGCTCCTTTCGTGGGTACTAATCATCATCGACAATCAATTATATTTGGTTGCGCTTTTATTAGCAATGAATGGACTCCTTTTGTATGAACTTTTGAGAGTATTTGAAACCAGTGTATGGAAAGCATCCTCATGCAATCATATCTGATCAAGACCTAGGCATGAAAAAGGCAATTGAAATGGTATTCCAGAATAGCATTCATAGACTTTGCCAATGGCATATTATGAGAAAAGCAAGAAAAGTTATGGCAAGTTATAAAAGTTAAGAGGAGGTTCCATAACAAACTTGATCAATGCATAAATAAGACAAAAAATGTTGAAGAATTCAGAACATCATGGTCATCTATGGTCGAGAAATATGGAGTTCAAGAATATGAGTATCTTAAGTACTTACATGATATTTGTCATCGTTGGGCCCTGACATACTTTCATGATATATTTTTTGCTGAAATGTCAACGATGCAATGTAGCGAGAGCACAAACGCTCTCTTCAATGGATATGTCAATAGTCGCACAGCCATTTATCAATTTGTTAACCAATATGAAAAGCAGTTGAAAGTCGATATGCTAAGGAATATGAGGACTTCAGACTTCATCAACAGAAACCAAGGTTGTGGTTTGGATATATCATGGAAAAACAAGGCTCAGAACTATACATTCGAAGAATTTATAAGAAATCATTAGAGCAACTACAGCGGACAACAACCTATGAAAGGGAAGAGCTAGAGAAAATGGAGCTTACAAGGTCACTAAAGTACAAGATTCTTTGTAGCCAAACGCTCCGAGGACATCATTTTTCGTGAAAGCTAATGTTTCAAAGTCTTCTGGTACTTGCCAATGCAAATTGTATGAGTTTGGTCTTTTTACATCGTAGAATCAATCAAATACCAGAACATTATACTATAAAGCGTCGGACAAGAATGGCAAAGAAGGAATGGTTTGAGTTTCATCAAAAAATTATGTGATTGTAGAAAATCAAAAAGCATGTGATTTAATAATTTGTGTCGGAATATGCTCCTGAAAAAGACTTGAGCAATCTTTTTCGAGGAACACACAATCCCTAGATGAAAAATTATGTCTATAGTCTCATCCCAGTGTGGAGGTCGCACATGCATCTTTCACTTAAAAAAAAAAAAAAAAAAACTTGAGCAATCTTATTCGAGGAACACACAATCCCTAGATGAAAAATTATGTCTATAGTCTCATCCCAGTGTGGAGGTCGCACATGCATCTTTCACTTAAAAAAAAAAAAATAAAACTTGAGCAATCTTATTCGAGGAACACACAATCCCTAGATGAAAAATTATGTCTATAGAGACCCAGTGTGGAGGTGGCACAAATACATCTTTCACTGAAAAAAGACTGGAGCAATCTTATTCGAGGAACACACAGAAAATCATTTGGTTGCAATGTGCGGACAACTATTGATTATTTCAAGTCCCTCCAGCTGGAAAATCCTTTGTTCTATTATGATATCAACGTTGATGAAAATAATATTGCGCAACATTTATTTTTGGTTGATGAAAAGTCAAGATTGTCACGTATTTATTTTTGGGATGTGGTCACATTTGATACAACTTATATGACTAACACATATCGTATGCCTTTTGCTCCTTTCGTGGGTACTAATCATCATCGACAATCAATTATATTTGGTTGCGCTTTTATTAGCAATGAATGGACTCCTTTTGTATGAACTTTTGAGAGTATTTGAAACCAGTGTATGGAAAGCATCCTCGTGCAATTATATCTGATCAAGACCTAGGCATGAAAAAGGCAATTGAAATGGTATTCCCGAATAGCATTCATAGACTTTGCCAATGGCATATTATGAGAAAAGCAAGAAAAGTTATGGCAAGTTTATAAAGTTAAGAGGAGGTTCCATAACAAACTTGATCAATGCATAAATAAGACAAAAAATGTTGAAGAATTCAGAACATCATGGTCATCTATGGTCGAGAAATATGGAGTTCAAGAATATGAGTATCTTAAGTACTTACATGATATTAGTCATCGTTGGGCCCTGACATACTTTCATGATATATTTTTTGCTGAAATGTCAATGATGCAATGTAGCGAGAGCACAAACGCTCTCTTCAATGGATATGTCAATAGTCGCACAGCCATTTATCAATTTGTTAACCAATATGAAAAGCAGTTGAAAGTCGATATGCTAAGGAATTTGAGGACTTCAGACTTCATCAACAGAAACCAAGGTTGTGGTTTGGATATATCATGGAAAAACAAGGCTCAGAACTATATATTCGAAGAATTTATAAGAAATCATTAGAGCAACTACAGCGGACAACAACCTATGAAAGGGAAGAGCTAGAGAAAATGGAGCTTACAAGGTCACTAAAGTACAAGATTCTTTGTAGCCAAACGCTCCGAGGACATCATTTTTCGTGAAAGCTAATGTTTCAAAGTCTTCTGGTACTTGCCAATGCAAATTGTATGAGTTTGGTCTTTTTACATCGTAGAATCAATCAAATACCAGAACATTATACTATAAAGCGTCGGACAAGAATGGCAAAGAAGGAATGGTTTGAGTTTCATCAAAAATTATGTGATTGTACAAAATCAAAAAGCATGTGATTTAATAATTTGTGTCGGAATATGCTCATTTTTGCAACAAAAGGTTCTACATATGCTAAGAAACCTATGATATGTCCATGCATGTGATAAAGAAAGGTATAGCTGAAGTCATCAAACATAAAGAATCAATTCTTCTAGAAAAGGACGTGAATAAAGCTTTAGTGGGAGATCAAGATAATGAGGTTAAGAATGAAGTTGTTCTAGTAAGCAAATAATCTTTGGAACTCCCAATAAAGATCCTCTACAATCATCTTGCAAGGGTCACACAAAAGTTCAAAGATACAAAGCTCCATTTGACAAGGTCAGTAATTCAAGAATTAATCCAGAAAAGAGGATTAAAAATCAAGGACTTTCTCAATATGTGGAAGGAAAGTACACTACAACTTACACTGCAAAGGTACTTCTTTGAGATTTGTTTACTTTTGATATATCAATATTTTTCATGATATAAACAATAAAGCTTTTGCAGATCACATATTAGAAGATCTTGTCAACGGTAACACAATAAAATGCCTTTGGTTTAGGAGAATAGGTAAACATTTAGAATTCTTTAAACTATTAAATTTGATGTTTTAATTGAACCATTCAAAATTTATTTTTTTAATGTGCTTAAATAGCTTGATTACATGTTATGTTTTCATTTAACTGCATTTATCTTTTGACAAATCGTTTTGTGCAGGGATCACGTTCAAGCTCAAGTGGATTATGATGTTCGACATATCGGGCTTCAAATGGCTTCTACAATTCTGAATAGATTAGTTCCCATTAGCTACTTTTTTTCTTTATCTTCTAAGAGGGACCGGTGATTTAGATAGATTGTTACTAACTGTTATTTTGAACTTAATTTTTGATTTTTTTTTCTAAATGTGTTCCAAAACTATACGCACATATATAACTGGTGTATGGAATACCTGTAGTTTTCTATGTTTACTGAATATTGGTCGTTTTACACAACTATGGAGTTCACTGCAATGTGACTTGAGTAATAGTTATATATCTATTGTCATTGTTGTGTATGCCATGTTATCTTAAGTGTGTGCTTCATCTAGGGGCTGTTTGGATGCCCGGAAGTGGATGGAAGTAAGGAAGTGAGAAGTAGGAATTTTTTTCCTTTTGGAAAATGAGAATTTTTGTTTCTTTTTCGGTGTTTGAATGATAGTTGGGAAGTATAAGTGGGAAAGTGTAACATATTTTCTGGTGTTTGGATGGCAATGTGGAAGTGAAAGTGAAAAAGTTGACCATAAAGTTGACCGCAAATTAATATTAAAATAAATATTAATTATGAAAAAATTGGATTGTAATTAGATTGCAAGTAAGATTTACATGAGCACAAAATTAATTATTTTGAGCTATAACTTATTACGAATGAGATTTACATGACCACAAATTTAACTGTAGCGCCCGTAAAGTGGGGAAATGGTTGTGTAAAAGGGAAAAGAGAAAAGAAAATAGGGGTTTTTCAATTTTCTTTTTTCGATGTTTGGATGGACAGCGGGAGTGGGAAATGAGGGCCCCCCCCCCCCTCCTCACTTCCTCACTTTCATCTCTAACCAAACAGCCCCCTAATTGCACTTATATGGAAAAGGTGACCTGAGCAAGCATGCAAGAACCCAGCAGGGAGCTTGGTTAGCTTCGTTTCTAATGTTTATGAGAGTTTAGAAGAAAAGGCTAGAAACTCTTTGTTTCGCAGTGCTGTAGTTGATAGTGATTGTTTTAATAAATTAAGTTTGTGACTTGCCAAAGCAAGTGCCAAGGTCAACAAGGCAGTCTATTTCACAGTCCTGATTATCACATTTGTCATTAATATTTTATAGGAATGAGATTGCAACTTGATCATCAAATTAAGTTGGTGCTGAAATTGATAGCTTTGAGTCGTAGCTTCGGCCACTTTTTGGCATCAGGAGACGAGCATTGTCCTATAGAGGATGCATTAAGATGTTTCCAATTTCACACTCCAACAGTCGAGCTGGTGACTAGTTGATGCGGACATCAATACATCAAGGATATGGTGTATCTATTATTGTTGATGAATATGCGCTACCTCGACATGGATCCAGTAGTTCTAGAAGTATTAGGATTATTAGTTTCTATTTTTGTTTTAGTAATTAGAGTTATAGTAGGATTACTAGTTTTTTTCATGTATTTTCTTTTTCTTTTAGATTTTCGATTTCTTTTAGGATTAGTATTTCTATTTCGATTGTAACTATGAGTACAATTTTGCTTGATCTATAAAGATCCCTCATGTATCCAATTTTAAACAATGAACGAAAGTAATGAAGAATTTGATTAAAAAAATTGTGATTAGGATGTTCTCTGATTTTATTTCCCTTGAAACCCTACCCTAATATTTCTCTCTTCCCCTCTCTCTACCGCAGCCATCTTCCTTTCTCTGTCCTATCTCTTTTTCCATATGAGCCGCCGCCACATCTTCTCTCACGCAGACACCTTCACCCCATCCTCCTCTCTCCCCCAGTCAGTCGCGCCAGCCTCTCCTCATCGTCGATCGCTTTTTCCTCGCCGTTGTCATACCATGTAGTCGCCGCCGCCACGTCGACCACTGATCGAAGTATCGGCCGAGTCGGATCCGAATCGGCCACCTCCGATATGACTCGGAGGCCCGAGTCGACCGAAGGTCGCCGAGTCGACCCGGATCGGGTCCGACTCGGACTCGACTCGGTCAACTCGGCCGAGTCGTTCACGACTCGGCCGAGTTGACCGAGTCGAGTCCGAGTCGGACCCGATCCGGGTCGACTCGGCGCCCGTGACCCATCGATTAAAGGCGCTGAGGGAGAGAGAGATCAGATCTGATCTCTCTCTCGCTCGCTCGCTGCCCCTTTCCTCTCGACGTCCCCCCTCGTCGCCCTTGCCGTCGCCCTCGCCGTCTTGCAGGTAATTCTCCCTCTCAGTTTCTCTCTCTCTCCCCCTCTCCCTCTCAGAGTCTCTGTGCCTCTCCCTCCCTCTCTCCGTCTCTCTCTCCCGCAGCGTCTCTCTCCGTCTCTCTCTCCCGCAGCGTCTCTCTCTGTCTCTCTCTCTGTCTCTCTCCGTCGGACTCTCTCCCTCTCTCTGTCTCTCTCTCTGTCGGACTCTCTCCCTCTCCCTCTGTCTCCGTCTCTCTCTCCCTCTGTATCTCTCTCTCTCTGTCAGACTCTCTCTCCCTCTCTCTGTGTGTCGGACTCTCTCTCCCCCTCTCCCTCTCAGTCTCTCTCCCCCTCTCCCTCTCTCCGTCTCTCTCTCTGTCCCTCTCTCTCTCTCCGTCTCTCTCTCCTCCTCTGTGTTTCCCTCTCTCTCCTCTGTCTCCGTCTCTCTCCCTCTCTCTCTGTTCCTCTCTCTCCCTTAGTTTAATTAATTTGCGTTTAATGTAATTTAATTTAGTTTAGTTTAGTTAAAGTTAATTTAAGTCAATTTAATTTAATAAAATTTTGTAATTATAATTAAGTTAGGTAATTTAATAATTTTATTGAAGTTAGATAATTAAGTTAGTGTAGGTTAATCTAGTATAAACTAGTTTAGTTTAATTTAATTTAGTTTCATTTAATTGAGTTTAATTTAATTTAAATTAGTTTAGTTAACTTAATTTAGTTTAATTTAATTTAATAAAGTTTTGTAATTAAGTTAGGTAATTTAATAATTTTATTGAAGTTAGGTAATTAAGTTAGTGTTGCTTAATCTAGTATAAACTAGTGTAGTTTAATTTAATTTAGTTTCATTTAATTGAGTTTAATTTAATGTTTTTTTAATTTAGTTAATTTTAGTTTTAATTTAATTTAACAGATAATTTTTTAAAATTTCAGTATGGCTCCAAAGCAACGCGATATTGGATGGGAACATGGTACCCCTATTGGTGGAAGTAGAAAACTTGTGAAGTATAATTATTGTGGGAAACAAGTCCATGGTGGTATCACTAGATTGAAGCAGCATATAGCACATGTACCCGGTTAGATGGAAGGATGGTTGCGAGTATCAAAAGAGATATCTCAAATAATGAGATATCTTTCTGAAGGTAGCAAAGAAAGAGCGGTCATAAAATCTAAAAAAGAGCGACTTATGAGATCTTTAAGTGAGGAAGATTTTTATGATGTGACCGAAGAAGATTCTGATAATAAAATTGAAGAAGTTGGTGATTTAGAAGGAGTTGAAAGAAGACAACTAAAACAAGCTATGAAAGAAAGTCATGAAATGGATTGGAGATCGGCAGAAGGAGTTGATATTGGTGGCAGTAGTTCGCAGCCTTCAGGATCAGGGAGTAACCATAGATTGCGTCGGAGTATGACTATGAGAGAAGCTGAAATTCCAGCTCGTGGTATTGATCCTTACATGTTCCCAACAAAACAGAAATCAATCAAAAGCATGTTCACAACTGAGAATATGAAAAAGGTTGGGAAATCCGTGGCGAAGTTCTTTCACTACAATGCAATACCATTCAATGCAGCTGATAGTGGTCCTTACTATCAAGTCATGATTAATACTATTGCGGAGGCAGGCCCAGGTGTAAAAGGCCCTACAGGGTACCAGATTGGCAATCTATATTTAAAGGAAATGAAAGAAATTGAAGTATATATTGCTTCAATAAAAACAAAATGGTCGCAGTATGGTTGCACGATCATGTGTGATGGATGGAGTTCTCATAATAGAAAGCCTATTGTTAATTTCATGATTTATTGTGATAGAAGCATGATCTACCATACTTCTGTTGATACCACTAATATCTCGAAGACTGCTGAGTATATATTCTCGCTAATGGATAAAGTTGTTGATGAAGTTGGCGAAGAAAATATCGTGCAGGTTGTCACAGATAATGAGGCAAGTTTCAAAGCAGCTGGTCACATGTTGATGGAGAAGAGAAAACATTTGTTTTGGTCTCCCTGTGCAGCACATTGCATTGATTTGATGCTTGAAGATATTGGCTCTTTGAAATCAGTCAAGGAGACATTGGATGATGCTAAGATGATCACATCATTCATTTACAATAGCCTCAAAGTGGTGAATTTAATGAAGCTATTTACCAAAGATAGAGATTTGTTGAGACCAGGTATAACACGGTTTGCCACCGAGTTTATTTCTATTGAAAGCCTTATTCGCTATGAGCAAGATTTGAAAAGAATGTGTACGACTACCGAATGCGTGAATTCAACAAGGAAAGGAGTAGAAGAAGTGTGCGAGATAAGGTTTCTAATCTCATTCTGACTGACCGGTTTTGTAAGAAGGCAAGAGAGGTCCAAAACATTATGGATCCTCTTGTTAGAGTCTTGAAGATAGTGGACCAGGACAAGAAACCTACACTATCTATTATATATGAAGTTATGAATAGAGCAAAATTGGCTATAAAGGCATCAAATAAGAACTGGAAGAAGTACTGGGATATCATTGATAGAAGATGGGAAGGACAATTGCATAGACACTTGCATGCTGCTGGTAATACATTTACCTAGAAATCATATTTGTTGACAAGAAATTGAAACTGTCATATCATAACAATCGTGTGCTTAAATTATTGCAGCATATTTTTTAAATCCAGCACTCCAATATTCAAAAACTTTTCTACACATCCAGAAGTGAGATATGGATTAAAGGAGGTCATTAAAAGATTGGAGCCAGATTTGAATAAACAAGCAAGAGCTATTAATGAGGTAATAATAATTTATTTATTTCATCGATATAATGTTATGCAAATATTAACACTTGTGATGTGTATTCTCACAGATAAAATTATTTATGGATGGAGTTAGAGAATTTGAAAGCTCACTAACTAGAAGAGCAGTGCAACAATCTCTTCCAGCTGATTGGTGGATTAATTATGGCGAAGAAGCTCCCAATCTGCAGAAAATTGCCATCAAAGTCTTAAGCCAAACATGTTCTTCATCGGGTTGTGAAAGAAATTAGAGCACGTGGTCGCTAATTCATACAAAATTGCGCAACCGGTTGGCAATAAAAAAGTTGCATAAACTAGTATTTGTGCATTACAATATGCAGTTGCGAGTAAGAAACTTGACATGCAAAAGCGACACTGATGATTATTACAACCCAATTGATCTGAACAATATTTTCAATGATGATGATATTTTGGATGAATGGATTCGTGAGGGAGAACAGCCGATGTTACCACCAGATGACTTAGGTTGGTTAGATGAAGGTATTCGTCGTACTGACGAAAGTGACGGTGATGATGGTGATGGCGGTGATGATGATGGCGGTGATGGTGGTGGCGGTGATGGTGGTGAGGGTGATGGCGGCGGTGATGGTGGTAATGGTGAAGAGACTCATGGTGTTGGTGGAAGCCAACGAGATGATGCTTTAACATGGGATTCAGAATATTATACCACACAAGATACATATCATGGAGGCCGGGCGGGGATTTCACAACAGCGTAGGCATTTGGATCGGTTGGTCGAATTCAGTTCTAGCGATGATTATTCGAGTGGACATGATAACTACTCACATGGTCATCATAGTCTTGAAAGCCATTTACAGGGGTTGGGTTTGACATCTGGCCAATATTCTGGCACTGATTATTCTAGCACTGGTGAATATTCTACTAGCAGCGCTGAATATCGAGGTTTTCGGTATTATCACCATGGAGTTGATATTGCACAACCCCTACCGCCATATTACTCTGATAGTGGATCCTCTGGCCAATCATCTCAACCTACAGGATCTCACCACAAACATATTATTATCCTTATGGAAACTATATGCCTGGTTTCTATACTTATCGCGGGGATGATGATAATGATGATTTTGTGCCTCCTCGTAATTTAATGTGAAAATGACTATATTAACAGGTACTTATGAATTATTTTGTGCAATTTACTATATTATGCATGTATTTTGATATTTTTCTACCGACGACGCTTGTATTTATACTTTCACGTTATGTTTTGAGTGTTAGGTGATATGTTTTGAATATGTAATACATGAATTTTGATGTTTACATTTTTTATGATTTGTCATGATTTTTTCATAATTTTTTTGGCGTTCTATGTAGCGTTTTGCGCGTATCGTCCGAGTCCGATCCGAATCGCCGAGACCGATCCGTCTCGGTGCCGGCCGAGTCGGCGGCTGAGACCGAGACTTTGAACCATGACGCCGACAACCCACCGCCTGCACTTCCCACTCGTGATCAGCCCTTATCTCCTCGACAACCACGACCTCCATCGAGCATTGTCACCGACACCGAGTAGCCCTCCGATCTCATCCACCATCACCAAGCTGTCGTCGGCTTCCCACTCGTCGTCGAGTCCTCAGCCACCTTAACGTCCCTTCGGATCAGACACCCGACCAAATAGCGGGTGACTAGAGTTTCACCAAGTGGGTCTAAAAGTAGAGACCCGACCTGCAATCAAAGAGAGAAGAAAGAAGACGGGTTTAAGTTATCAACTTGTTTGCTACAGTAGACACAACCTGCTTGCTACAGTAACGGTTCAGATTAGAACAAACTCGTTAGTGCACCGTCTCCATTTTCGGGTCGTAACTTGAACATCTAGACTTCAATTCAGGCGAACTTCGAGCTGTTGCGTTCGTGACGACTAGATCTTCACACCAACATCCACTTCAAGTCACTGCGATCTCTGTGATTCTCAGTAGGTAACTTTTTTTACACGATCTATTTATTTGTGGGTTTGATAACCATCTCAGTTATTTTATCAATTATATATGCTGTCACAAATAATGAGATTGTGAGATTCTGATAACCTTATAGTTACTAGTTCTTTTACATCGCATTTATAATTGTGCCATCATAATTTATGATTTGCATTTAATTTATTCGAGATTAGAACGGTACAACTGTGATTACATCACTTTGTTAAAATCTATCTGCTTGCATATTAATTTTAATTGTTTTCCTACTCAAGATCGTATAGTTGGTGAAGCATTGCGAAATTTGTTCTATCATCAATTTCATCCAAATGCCAATTGAATGGCGAAAAAAACATCCGTCCATGCACTAATGGTCATGTTAGCATTTTTTATAAATAAGATATGTTTTCTTCTTCTTGATGTTAGAAGCACAATCTAATGGCTCACATTTGAAGGTGACTCGTAACATAACTAAGATTGATAGTCATTTCTTTCATTAGCCAAGAACAAAAAAATTAGGTCGTCCTCCCACTAAAAGCTTGTCTCAGTTTCATTATTTTTGACTTTGGCATTCATCCATTGGCAAAAGCTTGTCTCGGATTCTTAAATGTGAACAGAGTATAAACTACAAACTAGCAAGCCACACCTCTCAGAGGATCTCCAGCCCTGCACAAAAACATGGCGATGGTTTTCAAACGGTAATCTCGGCCTAATTTCTTGATGATAGCTTGTTAACAAGGATAGACCATGGTTTTTATTTCTTCTCTTCAAGTGTAGATTAGAGAAGAACCATAAGGCAAAAGGTAATAATTAGAAGAGAGATATAAGAAGTCGTGGGGCCCACCATGTTTCTCTCTAAATCAAAACAGCATTTTGCCTCACACAAACAGTCGTTTAACTCTTTCTCTATTATCTTTCTAATTAGTCACCACAAATCTTAACCATCCATCTTTTAATCCAATGATTTAAAATGTAGGAGATTCCTTCTCCTCTTAGGAGGAGAATAGTCCTCTGTGTGTGTGTGTGAAGTTAAACTTGGGTCATTCTGGAAATCCTTCCCATTCAAACTTATGAAACACAAAATGGAGATCTATTCCATTCAAGTTGATCTACATCATTAGTTGTGCCCAAAAACAAAAATTCAAAGTGTTTTCGAAATGTTTTTATCCTATGCATCAAGTCGGCACAAAATAAAGGCCCTAAACAGTGAGTTGGTTGATTTAATAATGTAGAGTATTTGAAACCTAACAAACATTGATGTGCAAGGGTTTTTTAAGTGTTTATATCATATTATCAATTAGTTGGATCAAGAATTTGTTTGCCAAAGTTATAAATCTAAGCAACATATCACTTAAGTCGTCCATTTGTGCCTTGTAGACACATGGGTAGAAAAAGTTCACAACACTTCATTTTTTTAGTCATTGTAAATGATAATCAATTTCAATGTAGCAGATCTTCAATTTGAATAGCATAATATTCAATTTGAATGGGAAGTATTCAGTTCCAAATCCTTCCGGAAGTAACAAACAGGGAACAAAGCATCGGCCGAGTCGGATACGACTCGGCCGAGTCATATCCGACTCGGCGGCCTCCGGTTTGACTCGGAGGCCCGAATCAGGCTTGGATCGCCGAGTCGCCCGAGTCGGGTCCGAGTCGGACCCGATCCGGGTCGACTCGGTGACCCGTGACTTTCACCTTAAAAATCCGCTCGGGGAGAGAGAGAGAGATCAGATCTGATCTCTCTCTCTCTCGCTCGCCGTCTCCCCCGCGACGCCTTCCGGCCCTCGCCGTCCCACCTCGTCGCCGTAGCCGTCGCCGTCGCCGTCGCCGTCGCAGGTAACTCCTCCCCTCTCTCCCTCTCAGTCTCTCTCTCTCCCTCCCTCTGTGCCTCTCTCTCCCTCTCTTTCTCTGTCTCTCTCCCCCGCAGGCCGCAGCGGCGCGCGCTCTCTCTCTCTGGCCTGCAGCGGCGCGCGCTCTCTCTCTCTCTCTCTCCCCGCAGCTACTCTCTCTCCCGGCTCTCTCTCTCCGCAGCGGCGCGCGCTCTCTCTCTCTCTCTCTGTCTCTCTCTCGCTCTCTCTCTCTCGCTCTCTGTCGGACTCTCTCTCCCTCTCCCTCTGTATCTCTCTCTGTCTGTCGGACTCTCTCTCTCACTCTGTATCTCTCTCTCTCTCTGTCGCACTCTCTCTCTCTCACTCTGTATCTCTCTCTCTGTCGCACTCTCTCTCACTCTGTATCTCTCTCTCTGTCGCACTCTCTCTCTCTCACTCTGTATCTCTCTCTCTCTCTGTCGCACTCTCTCTCTCTGTATCTCTCTCTCTCTGTCTATCTCTCTCTCCCTCTCCCTCTCAGTCTCTCTCCCCCTCTCTGTCTCTCTCTCTCTCCCTCTCCCTGTCAGTCTCTCTCTGTCTCTCCCTCTGTCTCTCTCTCTCTCTCCTCCACTGTGTTCCTCTCTCTCCTCTGTCTCCGTCTCTCTCCCTCTCTCTGTTCCTCTCTCTCTAATTAATTTGCATTTAATGTCATTTAATTTAGGTTAGTTTAGGTAAAGTTAATTTAACTTAATTTAGGTTAATTAATCTAATAAAGTTTTGTAATTAAGTTAGGTAATTTAATAATTTTATTGAAGTTAGGTAATTAAGTTATTGTAGGTTAATCTAGTATAAATTAGTTTAGTTTAATTTAATATAGTTTCATTTAATTGAATTTAATTTAATTTAAATTAGTTTAGTTAACTTAATTTAAGTTAATTTAATTTAATAAAGTTTTGTAATTAAATTAGGTAATTTAATTATTTTATTAAAGTTAGGTAATTAAGTTAGTGTTGCTTAATCTAGTATAAACTAGTTTAGTTTAATTTATTGTAGTTTCATTTAATTGAGTTTAATTTAATGTTTTTTAATTTAGTTAATTTTAGTTTTAATTTAATTTAACAGATAATTTTTTTTAAATTTCAGTATGGCTCCAAAGCAACGCGATATTGAATGGGAACATGGTACCCCTGTTGGTGGAAGTAGAAAACTTGTGAAGTGCAATTATTGTGGGAAACAAGTCCATGGTGGTATCACTAGATTGAAGCAGCATATAGCACATGTACCCGGTCAGGTGGAAGGATGCTTGCGAGTATCAAAAGAGATATCTCAAATAATGAGACGACATCTTTCTGAAGGTAGCAAAGAAAGAGCGGCCATTAAATCTAAAAAAGACCGACTTATGAGATCTTTAAGTGAGGAAGATTTCTATGAGGTGACCGAAGAAGATTCTGATAATGAAATTGAAGAAGTTGGTGGTTTAGAAGGAGTTGAAAGAAAACAACTGAAACAAGCCATGAAAGAAAGTCGTGAAATGGCTTGGAGATCGGCAGAAGGAGTTGATGTTGGTGGCAGTAGTTCACAGCCTTCAGGATCAGGGAGTAACCGTGGATTGCGTCGGAGTATGACTATGAGAGAAGCTGAAATTCCAGCTCGTGGTATTGATCCTTACATGTTCCCAACAAAACAGAAATCAATCAAAAGCATGTTCTCAACTGAGAATATGAAAAAAGTTGGGAAATCCGTGGCGAAGTTCTTTCACTACAATGCAATATCATTCAATGCAGCTGATAGTGGTCCTTACTACCAAGCCATGATTAATACTATTGCGGAGGCAGGCCCAGGTATAAAAGGCCCTACAGGGTACCAGATTGGCAATCTCTATTTAGAGGAGGAAGTGAAAGAAATTGGAGTATATATTGCTTCAATAAAAACAAAATGGCCGCAGTATGGTTGCACGATCATGTGTGATGGATGGAGTTCTCATAATAGAAAGCCTATTGTTAATTTCATGATTTATTGTGATAGAAGCATGATCTACCATACTTCTGTTGATACCACTAATATCTCGAAGACTGCTGAGTATATATTCTCGCTAATGGATAAAGTTGTTGATGAAGTTGGCGAAGAAAATATCGTGCAGGTTGTCACAGATAATGAGGCAAGTTTCAAAGCAGCTGGTCACATGTTGATGGAGAAGAGAAAACATTTGTTTTGGTCTCCCTGTGCAGCACATTGCATTGATTTGATGCTTGAAGATATTGGCTCTTTGAAATCAGTCAAGGAGACATTGGATGATGCTAAGGTGATCACATCATTCATTTACAATAGCCTCAAAGTGGTGAATTTAATGAAGCTATATACCAAAGATAGAGATTTGTTGAGACCAGGTATAACACGGTTTGCCACCGAGTTTATTTCTATTGAAAGCCTTATTCGCTATGAGCAAGATTTGAAAAGAATGTGCACGACTACAGAATGGCGTGAATTCAACAAGGAAAGGAGTAGAAGAAGTGTGCGAGATAAGGTTGCTAATCTCATTCTGACTGACCGGTTTTGGAAGAAGGCAAGAGAGGTCCAAAACATTATGGATCCTCTTGTTAGAGTCTTGAAGATAGTGGACCAGGACAAGAAACCTACACTATCTATTATATATGAAGCTATGGATAGAGCAAATTGGCTATAAAGGCCTCAAATAAGAACTGGAAGAAATACTGGGACATCATTGATAGAAGATGGGAGGGACAATTGCATAGACACTTGCATGCTGCTGGTAATTCATTTGCCTAGAAATCATATTTGTTGACTAGAAATTGAAACTGTCATATCATAACAATCGTTTGCTTACATTATTGCAGCATATTTTTTAAATCCAGCACTCCAATATTCAAAAAATTTTTCTACACATCCAGAAGTGAGATATGGATTAAAGGAGGTCATTAAAAGATTGGAGCCAGATTTGACTAAACAAGCAAGAGCTATTAATGAGGTAATAATAATTTATTTATTTCATCGATATAATGTTATGCAAATATTAACACTTGTGACGTGTATTCTCACAGATAAAATTATTTGTGGATGGAGTTGGAAAATTTGGAAGCTCACTAACTAGAAGAGCAGTGCAACAATCTCTTCCAGCTGATTGGTGGATTAATTATGGCGAAGAAGCTCCCAATCTGCAGAAAATTGCCATCAAAGTCTTAAGCCAAACATGTTCTTCATCGGGTTGTGAAAGAAATTGGAGCACGTGGTCGCTAATTCATACAAAACTGCGCAACCGGTTGGCAATGAAAAAGTTGCATAAACTAGTATATGTGCATTACAATATGCGATTGCGAGTAAGAAACTTGACATGCAAAAGCGACACTGATGATTATTACAACCCAATTGATCTGAACAATATTTTCAATGAAGATGATATTTTGGATGAGTGGATTCGTGAGGGAGAACAGCCGATGTTACCACCAGATGACTTAGGTTGGTTAGATGAAGGTATTCGTCATACTGACGAAAGTGGCGGTGATGATGGTGATGGCGGTGATGATGACAGCGGTGATGGTGGTGGCGATGATGGTGGTGAGGGTGATGGTGGTGAGGGTGATGGCGGCAGTGATGGTGGTGATGGTGGTAATGTTGAAGAGACTCATGGTGTTGGTGGAAGCCAACGAGATGATGCTTTAACATGGGATTCACAATATTATGCCACACAAGATACAGATCATGGAGGCCGGGCGGGGATTTCACAGCAGCGTAGGCATTTGGATCGGTTGGTCGAATTCAGTTCTAGCGATGATTATTCGAGTGGACATGATTACTACTCACATGGTCATCATAGTCTTGAAGGCCATTTACAGGGGTTGGGTTTGACATCTGGCCAATATTCTGGCACTGATTCTTCTAGCACTGGTGATTACTCTACTAGCAGCACTGAATATCGAGGTTTTGGGTATTATCACCATGGAGCTGATATTGCACAACCCCTACCGCCATATTACTCTGATAGTGGATCCTCTGGCCAATCATCTCAGCCTACAGGATCTCACCCACAAACATATCATTATCCTTATGGAAACTATATGCCTGATTTCTATACTTATCGCGGGCCAGATGATAATGATGATTTGGAGCCTCCTCGTAATTCAATGTGGAAATGACTATATTAGCAGGTACTTATGAATTATTTTGTGCAATTTACTATATTATGCATGTATTTTGATATTTTTCTACCGACGACGCTTATATTTATGCTTTCACGTTATGTTTTGAGTGTTAGGTGATATGTTTTGAATATGTGATGCACGAATTTGGATGTTTACATTTTTTATGATTTGTCATGATTTTTTCATAATTTTTTTGGCGCTCTATGTAGCGTTTTTTTGCGTATCGCCCGAGTCCGATCCGAGTCGCCGAGACCGATCCGTCTCGGTGCCGGCCGAGTCGGCGGCCGAGACCGAGACTTTGAACCATGGTAACAAAGTCTCTCTCTCTCTCTCTCTCTCTCTCTCTCTCTCTCTCTCTCTCTCTCTCTCTCTACATATACATGTACGAGATATGTGAGTGTATAAATGTCTGAATGTGCCAAAGAACATAAAGTTCTTTAAGAAGGAACCTAAACTCCTGAAAGTTATATGCAAATTTTCTTAAAAAAGAAAAGATAAGCTAAAATATAACTGGTGGCCATTTGAGAATGATAAATTGATACCTTGTTCATCTTTCAATTGCTGGAGTTTATGAAGTTCACTTTTTTCAGATGTATCAAGATGTCGAACCTGAAAAACTTAATCTTAAACGTCAGTAATACAACTGGAAAGTTACATGATATTTGTGATCACATTTGCGTGTGCGCACATATTTGTGTCTGAGAGAGAGACAGATATCATACAGCCTATTTTACCTGATAGTGAAGTGTTAAATGCTCTACAGGAGAACTGACAGCCTCTCTCGATTTGGCACAAAGCCTAACAACCTGCAAAGTGTATTATGTATGATAAATAAGCAAAAGTCATTAAGAAAATGTGTGAAATAAACCCAGAATATAAATAAATCACAGCAGAATTTCCCAGAAAAACTGCAGAATTTAACGGCTAAACCCCTTGAATACAAATAGTGCTTCTTGTATGACAAGACCATCATGTTATGATATCAATGCAACATGTTTTATAAAAGTGCCCTTTGTAAAAGTTTTAGAATACTGCAACAAGTTAGCAGTATTCTTTTATTATGTCCTTACGTCTTGCATTAACACAAATTTTCATAAAGGGTTATTCCATCTCGTACATATTTCAGAATGATAGATGAGAGAATATTGCAATCAATCAGATCATGACAACATGCTGAATGTTTAAGGTCGTGTCTGGATGAATGGGACCAAATTTTAGGATTTTGTATGAGGTAAAAATTCATTGGCTGGCACCTATATTCCTTTGGGTGAGAATCCTTGGGATTTCCATCCCAAATGGTTCTTAGGACACCTAAAAGAAACAGTCTGGAAAACCCATAAATATCAGAGCTCATTTATCTCATCCTACAATTGGCCCAATCCTTGGTAGTCTAGTTGATGCGACCTTGGAGCGTATACCATTATTGCCGAAGACGCGTGGCTTCTATGTGGTTCCAGTATTGAGTCAAAGTCTGTATATTTATTTCATGCTGAGTCGGGTTTGTATTTTTTTCTTTATTTTATTATTATTGTTTTATCTTTTAGTACCACATCAGTTGTGAGAAAATAATTGTCATTTTGTAAGCCTATCTATAGGCATGAGTCAAATAGAATTGTAATGGATATTTGATTATGAAAATTTTATTATTTTCTCTATTGAAAATTTTCTTTTGAATTTGGAATGTGAAGCCCAATTCAACCGGTCTTGGTGTAAAACCCTAACCTAGTTATCCCCTCTTCCCCCACTCTCCCAAACCCTAATCCCAATTATATTCCTCTTCACAAAACTCTACTCTCAATTCCTCAATTCTTCATCAAACCAAAAAAACCACCATTTGTTGTTTATCTTCTCTTTCGTCTCCTGCTCATCTCAAAACCCTACCCCTAATTCTCAACTGCAACCTTTTTTTGGCAGTCGTAGTCAAAAAAATAAAAACCCTAGTTCCCACGGTGATGACGCCTCCCAGTCGCACCAACCCGCCATGGTCTTCTCCTTCCTCCCCTCTCCTCTCAGCATCCCTACTCTCCCTCTCTCCCGTGAACAGCACCCAACCCTAACTCCCCTTCGCCTCGTGATCAACCTCACCTCCTCAACAGGGACGTCAACAGCACAGGCTCCGACCTCACCTCCCTCCTCGCGTAGACCGCCACCGGGACCAGCCAAGGTCGTCGCCCTCAGACTGCCTCGTCTCTCTGTTAGTAGCGCCACCCGCCAGCTCCTCGCCTTCTTCTCTCCTGCCACACCTGTCGTTGACTGCCTCGTCGGTCCTCTTCCGCCATAGACAAGTCCTCGCTGACCTCCGACAACGACAAAAGGTCAAGAACAGCGCCTCAAGTCAACTATTAAACTTTGTTGAAGATCGAATCTAGTTCGGGTCAGACTCAGACCCGAACCCGACCCGGAACCAAACCCGACCCGGTCCAATTCAAACTTAAAGGAGCAACTGGATCCATTTTCTACAGAACTCGGATCCTCATGCTACAGTGACGACCCTCTTCAAGTTTCAGACCCGACCCACAAGCTACAATGTATAGTACATACCCATTAGAGCAAAGACCCGTTAACAGATCAGGTTTGGTTCTCGAACTATTTCTTGGCCATCCGGAGTTCGAATCGAGTAGTTTTTGAGGCGTTAATTCGTGAGAGATTTCTCTACGCATCCACAAGCATCACAAAGACACTGAAGTTGACGTGATTCTCAGTAGATATGTTTCTGATCCCGATCAATTATTTTGAGGCTGATAAATCATCTCTGAGTTGTTATTGACTTAACTGTTGTCCACATATATCGGTGAGAATGTGTCTCTGTTTACTCTTAATCTGCTGGTTTAGATATTGATCGTAAAATCTTTGCCTGCATAACATAAGTAGTATTGATTAATTATTCTTGTTTTGGGACCAATCTTGCTTTGAGATTCATCGGTTCATGCATGTTATTTCGATAAATCCATTAACTGATATTATTAGTTTTAATCCTTCCTGCCCAACGATCGTAACTTTTGGTGAAGCGTGAGTTGAGTAACATTATCGTTGAATTTCAAACATTCGTATGAGCACGTTTCACATCGCTAACCCTTAGGTGGATATGAAATTAGGTGTGTAAGGATTAAATGAAAGGAATCTAGGACTAAATTTCTTAGGAAAGGCGGGCCTCTCCAAACAAGGTATAAGCTATGACAGCAGTGCATACCACCATAATAGCAACCATTTCATACAGCAAACATATCATGGCATTACGCTGTCATGAGCTACCTACGACGAAATGTATCATAAAGGTTCATGTCTCCCCATGTTGATGCTAAGCCCTAGGTCTGCTGGTTCTGCTTGGTAAACAGAAAAATCATTGTTGTATTCTTATATAGGTATATGCTTTCTTTGCACAATATTGTATCTGCACTATCTACATATTGCTAATAATTTCCTCTTAAATAGTTGTGTCAAACAAGTAAACTCTGAGCCATGCTCAACATGTATCTAATTTAATTCATATTTTCTTCATATTTGACATGGTTAAATTTACATTGATACATGCACAGGAAAAGAAAAGATAAAATGATAAACCTTTGTATATGCTATGTGAGTTTAAAGTAATATTAAGTGAAAAATGGTAATATGAGAAAACATTTGCTAGTATCTGGTTTATATTTGAAATGGAAGTGATTTAAAAAAAACTAATCTTCCAGTCATAGTGGATCAACACCATCAACCAGCCTGTATCTTGACAATTTCACCCATTTTGGCTAAGAACTATTAATATCTTATTTGGAACCCACACCCTCGGCTTCACCTGATTACTGAACGTTTTTTGCAGGTCTGTTTGATAGAAAGTAGTGGGTACAGCCATCACCCACCCATTGTCGTATACCACTAGTTGAGCACCAGTTAGTGGCAACGACGACTCCCCCCCCCCCCCCCCCCCTCCTTCTTTTCTATTCTCGTCTCTCCCCTCTCCCCTTCATGCTACCTCACTTGGAACCAGACTTATTGTTGCACTTTGATCACATTATGTATATAATTAACTGTTATGTTTCTTTTATTTCTCCAACCAACCAACCCATCTATTATGTATTCTATTTTTTATTGGACTTTTGTTATGGATCTAAAAAAAGTTAATGGTTTTTTTCAATTTATGAGAGCACAGTTTGCCAGGCTTTCAAAAAAAAATTATTTTTACCTTTAATAATGACTCTTTTATGGGTTAAGTGGGGGGGGGGGGGGGGGGGACATAGTGCAATCACTGTTTTTTCTGCTCATGAATCAAAAAGATCCCCAATAAAGTACCATGAAGGCTACGGTTGGTACTTTCAGACCAGTATCAACCAATATCTGACATTTACTGGTTAGCAACTTAGCATCAGACTAACACCAGGAACCAAAATTTTTAGCTAACTGCCTTTTCTAGGGACATTGCCAGATCCGAATGCTCCAAATACGATCCCATACAGTCAACATGTATCAGTGTCAAGAATTCTCCAAAAAACCTGGTGGAAGAACAGTACTAAGCCACTTTTGAACATAATCCCATGTGCATGTAGGGTCTCATACAAATCACACCTAAAGGACAAAAACATGAATTAAATGACTCCAACAATACCATTTGACAAATTTCTGGAAAAAAAATATATATCAACTTATCCGCTAAATTGTGTTCTATGATCGAGTAAGAAGTGAAGTATTGACAAAATATCACACAACATTTTCTAAACCTTTAAAAGACTAAAGCCAGCTGAAATAATCATCTTTCATGTCTAGAAACAAACGACAAAAAAGAAAAGAAAAAAAAAAAACAGAATTCATGAAACAGTTATACAAAGACCCCTTACAGAAAATTACCAATTAAAAGCAAATAACGGGAAAGAAAAAGGATGGAAGTAAATGGTCCAAAATCATTACCTTCAACCCAGTTGAGTTTATCTTCTCAGCCAGTTGGTCAACAGCCACATTGCTTGGAGCACATACCAAGACCTGAAAGTAATGGAAAAGTCAAGTATGAAGAGCATTAATCCTCAAAATGTGGCATAAGTTCTCCCAGCTAACATGCAATTTTACCTGTCCTTGTCCTTGTTTAGCCATGTGATATACAATTGCTGCAGATGTGACTGTTTTTCCGGTGCCAGGAGGGCCTTGTATTAAACTAATTGGTTTCTGAAGGACAGTCTTAACTGCGAAAACCTGCATTTGAACAAGAAGTCTGAGAGAACCACATTTGTTACAAGCATAAAAATAAACTTAAGCCCAGATATCTATGTTAAAGAATAGAAATATTAGCATCCTAACATCGAAATAACGAGTATGTCAAAGTGCAATCTCTAAGCAATAAGTTTGTTTAAAAAATAGAATCCATGTAAATAAAAATCAGTGTAATATAAACAGAAGGAAAAATAGCATGTTTAAAGCATCTGGTGCGGGCATCATAATTGAGAATGATAAGGGCAAGTTGCATGAATAATTGGATACAGGATTCCCAGGAATTAACACGAGTTAAAAGATTTGAGTGCAAAAGAACACAAAGCAACTTTGACTCAAAATATACTAGTTAAGGATAGTTGAGAGGGAAGCATTTACAAGAAAGAAAACAGGCAACCATTTCAAAAAATGACATAGAAAAGAAAGAAGGGGAGGAAGGAAGAATTACTCATGTTGTTTCACATTCAAACTCAGTGACCCACAGAATGCACCAACAAGAAGAGAGACATTATAAACATTCATCGTTCTCTCTGGAGCATCTTTACGACGGTAGTATTGCCAAAGCATTTTTCTGTTCTTACTTCTCTGACTAATCCATTACTCCAAATCATTCATATGGATGACTTGTCTCAACCATAGTTTTGATTTGATAGACAGAATTACTTATATTTTTTTACAACCATTCAGTCACATTGACCAAACAACAAAATGCATCGCCGAGAGGACATGAACATTCATGATTCTTTTTACAGCGTCTGTAAGAAGATAATATTGCCGGTAAGTTACTTTAAGTCGTTTAAATATTCAGCCTCTGGGACCTACTTCATCATTCCAGTTCATTTATATTGGAGTTTGGATATGGTTTGGAAAGTTCAAAATTAATGTTGTAAACCATATAACATTGACATATCCGTGTAGTACCTTAAGAACACATTGGACAAGCATGCAAGTGTCAGGATTGACAATAAACAATTTTCTAAAGCCATGTCATATTTAATGCATCCTGTGTTTGTAACAATCCACCAAAACAAGCAAAAATAATAGAAAAGCCAACCTGGGATGCATTTAGTTCAGGAAGGCCTGGAGCACCAAAGCGGCGAGGTAGTGTATTACGGACAACTTGGAGTTCAACTTCATGACCCAGGAGGTGATGGTATATGTACCTGTTTAACAAGAAGAATCAATACGTGTGTATATAGAATATATTCAGTGGTGTTGCCACATATATCTAGAATAGCAATCAAGCTTTACTTACAACTAATTTAAATAACAATTAAAACGGTTATTTAATAGAGTGCAATCAACAAAAACATGTAGTTTCCAATAGCTCAAGAAGCCAACTCCGTATTCCGTCTCTGTTGGTACACTAAAAAGGTGAGCTTAGAATGTTCACTTTCTTTTAGTCGGCAGTAGGCAAACACCATTGCATTCATCGCTACCAAAAGTAACTGAACCTAAAACGTGTGAACCTAAAAAAATCACTTAAAGACCCAATCGTGTGAGCTCATCAAGGATCAGACAAGTAGCTCACCCACTGACACTTGTTTCATCCACCGCAAAAGTTTTCATCGCTCCTTGCATTCGATCAAAGCTAGTACTCTTCCAAACAAAGTCTACATGGAAACCATGGTTCACATCAACAGGAATTCCCTGATGATGGAGTAAAGTAAGCATCTGATCCTTCCAAAAAAACTGAAACAACAATCAAGTCATATGCTTAATCAAATGATACTACCTGACTGGCACTGAGTTCAAGTGCTACTTCCTCCTGAATAGTTAGCTTGATCTGAAGCAAACAAGATAACATATCATGAGAGTAGACAGTTAAAACACAAATAGTTTATAATGTGGCTGCGATGAGAAATAACTTCCAAGTTCACAAAATATACAGAAACTTATAAATGCAAATGCAGAAGCATTAGATATGTATTAATCTGCTTATGAAGCTGCCACATATATATAAGCATACCACATGCCCTACAGACTGCCACGCAGGATGAGCTGCATCCCCTGAATATCGCAGACGTAACTCATCTCCCGGAACAAGCCTTAGTTCATTATCCTCCTATAAAATTATATTTTCCCGTCAAATGTCAGAAAAGAAAAGGTAAGGAAACTAGCCTTAAACTTAAAAAATTAATAAGATAAGTCTGATGACATAACTTTCTTATATTATAATCAGATCATAACTTTCATATTACAAACATAAGTCATGTTCACCACACAACCTTGGGAAAGACAAAATAGGCCACACGCTTCTTGTTAAGGCCGACATCCCATCGTATAGACACGTTGTCTTTGCTCTGTGACTCCTTCATCATCTATAATACACATTAAAAGAAAATGAAACCACTAGTTAATTCACATCATCTTAGCACACTAGTGCATAAATTAAATACCTAGTCATAATCAACATATATTGGAAACTACAAAAAGAAATTTTATATTTCCATAACCAAAGCAGCAACATTCATACCTTATCATAATCAGCTTCAAGCTTTATGAGTGGTGCAAATACGTTTTGGTACTGCCAATAGAAAACCCAACAAAAATAACTTCAGCAATAAGTTTAAATAAAGAGAATGTTGAAAAAGATAAACTTCTACCAGAGGTTCCCTAGTAGACATAGGATTGGCATTGGGTCGGATCAGGATCGGTCAGGTCCGGTTCGAGATATGATGCTAATATATTTAGATGCATGGCCTTCACCCTATAGCCAACCGGATCCGTTTGCCGGTCATTGCTGCCAACTTGACCCATACCTACCAGCTACTAGTTCAAATATCTACACCTGCTCATTAACCTCCCTATTTCTTCACATCTTATTAACCATTCAAATCACTTCCTTCCATTAATTTTTAGCACATAAAATTATCCTCTATACAAATCCCAACACGACCCTAAATAATGTTAAGAGTTGATGATAGTGATCATATGAGAACGGTTATCAAACTAAGTTTCGTGAGAACTCCACGATAGACCATTCCATGAATGATTTGTACAATTTATCTTTGTTTACACGCCCAATTAGCCAAATAATGGGAGATGATCAAGTGGTTCCAAACACTTATACCCCTGTACCAGACAACATATTTTTTTATACTTGAATAGCATATTTAGTGCAACCATTAGATGAATGGGTAAGAATGTTTACAACCACTTGATCTCCCATTCACGCCAATATGGGCATGTAGACGAAGATAAACCGTTTGCATCATCCACGGGATGGTCCATTGTGATATCAAGAAACTTAGTTTATGAAACATTCTCATAGGATCAATGCCCATATATAATAAACAATGAACAATTCTGTGTAAAGCTTGTCGCCCACCTCCATACAATAGTGATCTGCAAGAAAAGCGGTCACGTGGTAAAGAGGGCTCTACCCATACTCGACCTGTTTAAATTGTGAGTCTCAATTGTATACATATCCTATACCCATGATTGAAATTGCCTAACTCATATCTTTTGCAGGTGGGTAGGGTTCACTGGTCAGATCAAAAATCACCAGCCCTCCGCCGATCTAAAGTGATATTCAATTCATAAAGTGCATTCTTTCTCCCAACAGCAAGATCAGATCCCGAACCTGATATGCATCTTCATACTTCATGGATACATGCTGAGGTTCATCATCTACACCAGGCTTCTCAAGATCTTCTAAAGATGCATCAGGATTTGTTTTCCAGAGCTCTTCTACTTTGTTGATTTGCTGAGCACTAATTTGGCGTGCCCTGAGCTGCTCCTGTTCAGAAGGGACCTGCAAGAGATAAAAGAACTTAGCATATAGTAAGAAACATGCCATGCAAGAAAGAACTTATGAATCAAAACCTCCGAACCTTGACCAACCAAGGCAAGAAACACCTATCATCAATAAGAGGACACCATTGGCTGAGATCCCAATTCATGTCTTTCAGTGCATTGACATTCAGACAAGGTTCTCTGCACAAGAGAACCACAACGCTCTCTGTTTTCGCAGAAATAAATCCTAAAAGGAAGACATTCCTGCAACCACAATTATAGCACTCGAGTATGGTTTCCCCTAGCGGGCTATCTTTATGAAGACAAACTTCTTTATGTTTTGCTCGAACCTGGAGCGGAAAAAAAAATATTTTATGATAGTAATTATAAAAAACAATGAGAATAATCAAAGTCAAGATTTCATGCACTTGCAAAGTTGACAAGAAGATATGTGTACCACCATCAAGCATATCAGGGTGTTATGGCCTAGAATATACTGATAAACTATAACTTGTTTTTTTAACATATTGTCTCTCTTTTGGGGAAAAAAAAAAGATAAAACATTATTTACATGTGATGAGTAAAAGAACTGAATTTCTTAATGCGCTCCTCTCTCCATCAGGCACCACGTCCAGCAAATGCCGCCAACATGTCAGCGACCTTGCTCCAGGACAGTCTCGCCAAACAAAATGGCTCGTATCATCTCTTTTTTCCCATCTTTTCTCTAGTACTTTATCGTTTAGATATTATCTTTGGAATTATATACAGAATTATTCAGTTAAATGATGATTAATGATGACAGTCTTGACACTGAAATGGCTTGCCTAGGTTTACAGTAGTAGTTGACTTCCAAAAGTAATCTAGGGTCAGGACTATTAGAGAGAGAGAACTTTCTTGAAGAATTCAACTAGACAGCCCAACCAGATATCAAGCCTAGCATCGAGATCATGAATGGGTCGTTTCAGTTAGGAAGATGGGTTGTTCAGGCTCAGTTTGAGGCATCGAAGGTCAAGTTCAGGTTGGCCTGAGCAAGCAAACACTAAGGTTCTATGTTGCTTTTTTTCCCCTCCTTCTAATAACTAAGAGGCCTTAATGGATGGGGCTAGTAGAAAAACATCCACGTGTTCAAATTCAGAATGTCATAAGAAAGAAGCCCATATGACTCCCAAGAAAACCTACAGCTATATGCTATCCAATAAACCTATGCTAATTCTACCTTCCAGTAGTGTAGAGTTGTGCAACTCCTAAATAACATATTCCGTAGAAATTTTCCATATTTCAAAAACCAGAGGAAGAATCTCAAAAGACCAATTTAACTCCTTTGGTCCGCCACAAAACAGTGATAGTACAATATCAAATTTGTTAAGGTGAAAAGGTTGAATATTTAACAGACCTTAAGAAGAGTGATTTCCAAAAAGTTGTCCTAAAACCATGGGAGTGGTCAAGATGGAGGAGGTGGCCTGTCAACATGGGTGAGCGGTGAGCTATCTGGCCCATGGTACAACAAAAAACCATGCATATTCCCCTCCTCACATCCAACTGCCACTTGGCACCCGAGAACCCTAATGCAACAAAGATTTATCTACCTTCTCCGTAGAATCCACCAGTGGTATTGGATCTTCATAGTAGTAGACAGAGTAGAATAGATTGTTTACTTTGAGCTTTTTTCGGTAGACGGTTCTCTTGTTTATCTTCCAAGAAGATCAGTTTCCATGTCCGCAAGATATTGGATCAATTTTACTTTCTTGGAGATAACATCATCAGTCTACTGCCATCTTTAAGGTGGACCAATGGAATCCTCCAAAAGTGATCAAAAAGAACCAACAAAGAACAATGGTGCGCCTAAGTTTTACCATTTAATAAGGCATCACACAATTAAATGAATTATTTCTTACTAATAAGCTTGCTTAGAGTCTTTCTCTAACTAGTTGCCAACGTTAGCAGAAGAGTGCTTATGGTACTCAAACTTATAACCAACCAAAATTCCTGCCACCGCTATGAATTTCGTTGTCCCACCCAAATTTGAAAGCATCCCATCGAGCTTCTCCCAATGTGTTATTCCCAAGCATGCCCACATGAGATCACATCTTTAAACTAATCTTCTTCCAAAAACCTTTGTCTTAATCCTGGCTTAAGATGAATTCAAATCCAATACCAGAATTCTAATACAAGCAAAGTAAAGTAAAGAATACATGTGGCTAAATTATCTACCTAACTAGTCATGAGCATTGAGCACCTTTGCACGCCTCTATCAAATATCGCGGAAACTTAGACAAAGCTATGGCAGATCAATCAGAAAACTCAATGCCTCAGTTGTCATTTGTTCAAGATGGAGCCCCTTTTTGTGACCTAGGACTCTTTGCTTATGGACTGTTCATCAGCCTCCTCAAGCAATAAGAATTCAACGACCTTGTAACAAATAAAAAGTTTTGTGTCCCTACGCTTGCCCATGAGAGAGGGAAAAATAAACTCCAAAACTTGTTTCTTTATCTTATAACCAAAACCTGCAACGTGCATCTACAAAGCTGATATGAGATACCTCATGGTAAACAAATTGCCCAATCCATCAGTTCAAACATATCCAATTCCCATAAAAGAATAAAGCTACACTTAAACTTTTTAAGCAACGGACCCAACCTGGTCTTCAAAACAGGTCCTGCAATAACCCAAACCCCACACCGTAAACTATGCCAGCTAGAATCTGAACCATAGAAAAAGAAACTATAAAGTCACAAAAGGATGTGTGATGTGTTCCAATCCACACAAGACACTAACTTAAAAACATTGTTGTAAGAAGCCCGCAAAAACCACCCAGCTTTTGATATGTCCGCTTTAGGACACATTAGTATCCACTTTTACGTTTAAAGAATTCGGCATTGTTTGTTTCATCTTCTTATATTGATGCTTATTGTCATCATTAAAATTTTAGTGTCAATTTCTTATTTTCTTCACCAGTAATGAGATTCTTAATTTCTGATTTTTTTTTCTAATTTTTTTCCTGTTTTAACTACTTGTAATTTTCAAAAAAAAAAAAACTTGGCGCTTTTTGCAATTAAAGCACGCTAAAGCCAAGGGCCTACATTGCAGCTTCACTCCGACTTTCGCTTTCCACAATATTGATTATTAAAAAAAAAAATCTCATCTATAAAGAACCTTTTTCTGTGCATGCATATCCCTACATGCTTCATCAGGTTTTCACAGCTGACGTAGCCTGTAGGATTACAATTTGTGCTTTCACATAAAAATTCTTCCACTTCAAAACTGTGATATTTACAAAACTGCATAACAATACATTAATATGTATTTATCATTACCTGCTTGTCATTTCTATTTGCTGAACTAAAATATTCTTGTCCAATTGCCTACTATTTTAACCTGGCCATGATGGTAACTCTAGAAAACTGTAAAATGGATCATTTAACTACAATTCAGTTTCATACATTTATGTAGTCAAGGATTCAAAAGTGCTGATCAGAATAGCTACAGTCCCTGAAATACTCACAAAATAAGAAGAGAAGATTAGTATAGGTTTCACTACTAACCAAGTGATTGACAATGTGTGATCCTGAAGTATTTCCTCTCGAATTGCAAAACCACTTGCGGCATGACGGCATATTGCACCGGACAACACAAGCCGGGTTCTGAATCCCACAGTACCTGCACGCATGCTCGACAAAACCCCCTTTCCCGTACTCAAAACCCTCATCATCACCGGTCTCCTCAAAGTTAAGACGCCCGATCCCCGCCGCAAGAGAATCAACTGCCGAGGCCGCGGCCGCCTGGCTGCTCGCTGCCCCTCTCGCGGCTTTGGCCGAGGACGAAGGGGTGGGTCCCACGTCGGAGACGGGGAGATCGGAGTGGGAGGGGGATTCCGGCGGCGGCGGCGGTGGGGGCCAGGCGGAGGATCGGGTGGGCTGGGAAAGCTCGCGGAATTCGGGGTAGTCGTAGTCGTCGTCGTCGCCCTGGGTGTTGAACTCGATGAAGGTGTAGGCGTCGTCGCCCGTGGTGTCGGGCTGGGACGCTGTCTCGTAGAGGTTGTTGACGACTGATTGGGAGTCCATGGCTCGGGTTAGGGTTTGGATATAAAATTTAGGGTTAGGGTTTTTGTTTCTGTGGTTGAGATTTGGAGTTAGGGTTTTAGTTTTTGGTAAGGAGAGGAGTGCAGGAAACGGGAGAGGAGAGAGAAGGAAGAGGCGGGTTAGACTCCGGAGTGGATCGGAAAAATTGGAGAATGAAAAGAGCAAGCGAGGGGGTTAGTTAACCGCGGTCAGACACGAAGGTTCTCTTTTCGTCTTTTTTCCATTTTTTATTTAATTTAATTTAATTACAGCGGGGGACCGTGAAAAGGGCATGATGGGCCTGGCCTTTTACGAGGGAAGAAATCCATTGGTAAAACGAAGAAAAAGCGGGCGCGCGCAACGACTTAAGACGTGTCTGTTGGGTTCAAGTGAGGTAGAATTAATGGTGGCATTTCGGGTCTGATTACTTCGTCTCCCGGATTCAAACCGGATTATTTTCAGTGTTCCATCCTTAAAATTAGTATACCACTGAGGTGATGGAAATCGATTTCAATGAAAACAGACAGCAAATGAAGGGGGAAGAAGACGACGAAGAAGAAAGGAGGAGGAGAAGAAAGAATGATGGGGAAGAATAAGGAGGGAGCCGGCGTTGAGTAGAGGGAAGGGCGACGACGAGGGGAGAGCTCTGCTCTCTCTCTTACACGCAGATAAAACGGACGGATAATTTTTATAAAAAAGTCACGGAGGAAAACGTCCCCTCAGACAGTTTTGATAAATAAATAAATAAATAAACCAAGTGGCTTAGTGTAAGTAGAAATAGATCTGAATTCTTAATAAATCAACATATAGATTCGTAACGAACCAGACATGACGTGATGACCCCAACCCAATGAATATTAATATGGACTAGTTTAAGCTAAATCATCTTAATTGCCTAGTATTATCTGGTCGAGGGCTTAACTGTCTAACATCTATAACAAAAATAATCGAACACAAGTGTGAGTAGCAAGTTGTGTCGATTTCTAGTTCACCCTTAACAGGAAAAAAAAATTACATTTGGAAATAAATATTAGATTTCAAAAATCCACAACTTAAGTTCATATCAGACGAATTATGAGTTCTCAAATGGATTCCAAATCTTAATCTCTTAGCACCTGAATCTGGATTGTTGCCGTCCCTAATTAATTAGTAAATAGATCTTGAAAAAACATGAAGATTATAACAAGTAGACTCACTAGTTAATTAGCAAATAGATCGTGGGAAAGAGCTACGCCCCCGTGCTTGCATGTTAATTTGATCACTTGCAAAGTTTAGCTTTTCCTTCACGCGGGTCTGTTTGGTTGTCGTAACTGACCGTAATTTGTAGTTGTAATTGGTAAAGTCTTTTACAATTATAAATGAGTTACATGTATGTAAATTTTACGGTGTTTGATTGGTAATATAAAATTGTAAAGTGGGAAAGTGTATTGTACTTTACGGTGTTTGGTTGTCGTAATGTATAAGTCGTAAGTGAAAAAATTGACCACAAAATTAACTATTTGGTGATTTTAAAAGTTTTAATACTGCAAATAAATATTAAAAAAAGTTAAATATTAAAAAAATTTAATATTAATATAAAAAAATAATACAAATTTGTATGATCACAAAATTAACTGTAACTAGGCTGTAAGTGAGTGGTAACTGGGTTGCAAGTGAGTGTTAGTTGAGTTACGTAAGTCTTTTACGAATTACGGTGCAAACAAACGCCGTAATTGTAACTGGGTAGTAAGTTATTTACGAATTACGGAGTTTTACGCGAAACAAACGGCCCCAGTGGATATGTAAGCTGGTTGAAGAAACTTGCAAGGAACTTGGACATATCCCTGGCAGCCGTGCTTGGACTAATCACAAAAGAAATTGCCTTTGTCGGGCATCTAAGTGACCTTAGACACATGCGAATTGCAAATAGGATGTTTTGCTGGAGTACTAAATAATTTTAGTCACTGTATCATGCGCGACCAGACGCAATGTAAATCGCATCCGCCAAGCGATAGCTGGTGGGAGTTATATCCCATCCAATGTCTCATGTAGACTTGCAAATTAGTAAGAGTGAAATTTGAATCCTCTCATATTTTATTTCGAAAAATGGATATCATTTTTCAAGATTATAAATGTTGCGGCCTCTGAAGGAATACCAATACAGTAGCGACACGCCAATCACCCGAGATCAGCTTTCCAACGCTGAATCAATCACAAATCAATATGACACGAACAAAACACAAAAGGAGAAAGCGAGGAACAAACGATTTAACGAGGTTCGGCAACTTGCCTTCGTCCTCGGAGGGAAGATCTTATACAACCAACAGAGTTACAAATGGTTACAAAGATAATCTGAAGATCCAACTAGAAAAACTACACACTCGACCGTAGAAATCTTTCAAAGAAACTAACACTAAAATTCTCTCACAATTGATTCAACAACTAATACAATTGATACCAACCGCCTGCATCGTCGGTGGTATCAACATCGAGCTTATTAGTGCTCTTTACAGGTGGTTCCAACTCCCACAGGCACTCTTCTTTCTCCGGCTCAATGTCAGCTTCATTACCAGAGTCTGGCTCCTCTGGTTGTGGGGTTTCATTAGTCTCCTCCGGATCCTGATATAAGAGGGAGTCCGTGAAATAATTTTCAACCCCTTTAAACGGATGCCTTTCGGCAATCAACGTTCGGACCTGTCCACTCTCGTCAATGTATTTCATAACTTGGTGGAGAGTAGAGGGAACGATGGAATTGCGGTGAATCCATGGTCGTCCCAGCAACAGGTTGTAGGAAGTGTCCGCGTCAATGACGTAACACGTCACTTCTGACTTGAGGCTCCCGATCTGGCATTTGAGCTTGATCTTCCCCATCGGGCGGGAGCTGTTGGCATTGAACCCGTAAATAGTCGTCTGGGTGGGGCTCAGACGATGGGTAGGAATGCCAAGAAACTGCATAACCCGGCGAGGTATGATGCTTAGCGCAGACCCTGGGTCTACCTGGATGCGGTTCACCTCGGATGACCCAATATACCCTGTGAAGTATAGGGGTCGGTCATGCTTCCCTTTAACCTGCATGTCATCTGTTGTGAAGGTGATGCAGGGAGCATTTGGGGAGGTGTGGAGGCAATCCTCTACATCTTCCTCCCTTGGCACGCGGGTCATAAAGACCTCAGCATTTGCCAAAGCTTCTTGTAGAGCCTCTCTGGTTGACTTTGATAGCCTCAGGAGCTCATACAAGGTAATGCGTGCCGGGATGTTGGCTAATTGAGCCAAGACATCAAAACTGTAAGGTGTCGAGAATCCTTCCGTTACACCTTTCGCAAGAACTCGAGAAAACCGAGTTTCTTTCTGTTTCTCCCCAGGCTGTTTAGAGGAGGGCTTTGCTGGCTCTGCAGCTGGTTGTGGAGGAGCTACTGCTGTCTCGCCATACTGTTTCAGGTATGCCTGCCCCGAACGGGTTCCTGCCGTTGGTGGGTTGGGTTCCGCGGCCAGGACTATTGTCTCCTCTTCCGAGTCAGTCAGCGAGGGAACATCAGTATCCGCTTCTCGGGAGGAAGCGCATATCACATGGCAAGATGAAGCCTTCCCTTTGCCTTTGGACTTCCTGTTGGTCACAGTCGTCCATTGTTGCTCGTCGACGAGGTCAGGGTGGACCCACATGATTTCCCCTCGAGGTGTAGGGACGGGTACCAAGCCTTTCTCCCGCTGCTGATGAGGGTCTGTGTTGACCACCCTCAGTTCTCCTTTCGGGACAGAGATCACCCCCACGGGTGTCGGGGGTCGTGTCCCAAACTGGAGAATCGACGTCATGTTGGCCGTCATCTTCTTCTGCTCCGGTCGGAGTTTTAATACCTCCGCGTCAATCAGAGCTTGAAGGATGTCCTTAAAGACGTAGCAGCTTTTGGTAGGATGTCCGAGCATCCTGTGGTATAAGCAGTAGGTGGGATTGTCGGTCTTGCCGACTTCCTCCGGGCGCCTAATTTCAGGGAGCTTCAGTCGATTGCTCTTGTTGAGTAGCTTGAAGAGCGAATCGACGTGTTCCTCCTTGAAGGAATACTGCTTGTTGGGGCGTGGCTGGCTTGAAGAGCCACTTGCCCTGCCTGTTTGAGGTTTGGTGGGAGATTTGGTCTCCGTCGCCAAATTATCCTTCCGCTTCGTCTGGAGGGAGGTGTCTGGTGCACGCCTTGTCGACCTCTCTGGCCTGGGCTTGCCTTCTTCCGCTCTGACGCGGGCGACAATCTCCTCAGCCTGTTCACCTTGCTGGACTAATTGTTTCCAGGTGCGGCTTTCAGCAACTCCTATTTGAGCAAGGAGTGAGGTTTGGAGATTATGGCGACATGTTTCCACCAGGGTGGCCTGGGTCATGCCGCTTGGACATCGGAGTGCCATGTTCCGAAATCTTTCTACGAAAGACTTGACGGACTCTCCCTTTCGCTGTTTTGTAGCTAAAAGGGTAGGCATTGTGACCTCTGAATCATCTTCGAAGAAGCGTGTTAGAAACAGCTTCTCCAAGTCGCCCCAGTTCTTGATGGAACCTTCCGGGAGCTTCATAAACCATTCAAAGGCCAACCCTTTTAGGGTGCCAATGAATAGGCGTGCCAGGATGGCATCATTATCTACCACATTCCCGGTCTGGGATTTGAAGTAGTAGATGTGCTGGTTGGGTGACCCCTTCCCGTCGAATGCTTGGAGGGTTGGAGCCTTGAACTTAGGAGGGTA
This sequence comes from Agave tequilana, assembly GCA_038442645.1. Lineage (NCBI taxonomy): Eukaryota > Viridiplantae > Streptophyta > Magnoliopsida > Asparagales > Asparagaceae > Agave > Agave tequilana. Next base: position 88,593 of record JAVJIF010004522.1, read on the forward strand.
TGGAACTAAGTCCCACTCAGCCGGATAGGGCCGGACCACTCCCGCTTCTTGGAGGTCCTTGCGATTGGCAAGGGCCTCGAGGCGTCGTTCCAATTGACTCATCCTCTTAGCATGAGTCTTCTCCTGGTCTTGGTCGCTTCTTGCCTGCGACGAGGGCTTGGACACATCCGAGGTAGATCGTCGTGTCTCGTCAGAAGATTCGGAGGGTGGGCTTCCTCCCTTTCTCCCTTTCCCCTTCGGTCGTCTAGGAGGAGATCTCGCTCTTTCTTCAAGCAATTTCTCAAGCATATGCTTAAGGGAGTCAATGGATCTCTGTTGAGAGGCGATTATATCCATCTGGTGCTTCTGCGTCTGTTCTAAACGCCTGGCCGTCTCCTCAGGAGTGTCTGCCATGTAGGCGGAAGCCTCCTTCTCGACGGAAGAGTTTGAAGCCTGCGACTCCACTATAGCGGAGTGAGAACCACCCATTCTAATGCCGCGGGCTAAGGCATTATAGTCAATTGGGGGAATGGCCCCTGTCCGGGTGCGAGTGTGTTGATACACCCCCTCCGGCTCAGAGTCAGATTCCTCTGAGTTGACCATTAGTTGTTTTCCCTTGCTTCTGCTAGTCATGTTTGCAGTAAGCTCCGGGTATTCAACATCTGAGAAGGTTCTCCTCCTGTGGGAGCGTCTTCTTTTGGCTGACGGGGGAATCAGGGTCAGCTGTCTAATTAAAGACGGCTGGTGCACGCCTGACTCGCAATGGCATCCAGAGAGCATCTGGATGAGCTGTTGACAGCAGCATGGAGAAGTGGCCTGATTGGCACTCCTTTTCCTTGTCAAATAATCCCTCAAATCCGTGGGAGAGGGATTAAATAGACTAGCCTCGCGACGTGGAAGACGGGAGGAAGTCATGCGCTGTACTGTCTGGACACAGGTTTCAGAAACGCGGCTGTCGCGTCGCGGCTGCGTCACGCGCGTCTGGCGTCTCTGTTGATATGAGACGCGACTTTCGCGTTGCTGTCTGCTGCGTTGGAGCAGAGAGACTTGGGAGAGAGTGGGCTGCTGGGCCCCACGCCTCTGGGCGCGTGCTTCCTGCGTTTGACGAGACGCAGAAGCTTCGCTTTGGCGTTTGGCAAGTTGGTCTTCAGAAGGCTCAACTTGGGGAGTTTCGCGTTTGGGTCGCCAAACGCGGATCTCTCGCACTGGACGAGGTGCGGGCAAGGCATCGGATCGTACGCTGCGTCCAACCCCAGTCAGAAAACCAACGGTTCCGACTGAGTGTTGACGCGCGCGTCTTCTCTGTCGACGCTCGGCATTCCGATTGCGCCGTGGAGGAAGAGAGAAGCCAACAACTTCCCGGTTTGTAGAACCAGGGGTGTTTGCCACGCGGGTCTCCTGAGAGACGCTGACGCGGGCGTTCTGTGCGACACGGTCGATCGCACCAGTAGATGTGCCGGGGACCACGCGGGCCTTCAGAGAGGCGTTGGCGCGTGTGTTCTGCGCGACGCGGTTGATCGCAGCAGAGGTGTCTGAGGTTACGCGGGCCTTCTGGGAGGCGTCGGCGCGTGAACCAAACTTGGCACAGTGGGCAGCAGGAGCACCCGACAGAGCCTCAGATTGGGCTTCAGGGGGCTGTCCACTTGAGACCCTGCGGCAGACGCGGGTCTTTGGGCTCTTGGAGCCAGAAGAGAGGAACTCTTCATACTTCGCCGGGTCGAACTCGACGACGAGTGATTCGACCATTTTCCCCTTACGGAGAACGTCATCTTGCACCACGGTGCGCTCGTCAGTAACGAAGGTATTCCCCAGCGGAGTCGCCATCTCTTGTATGCGCCGGAAAAAGAAAGAGGGAATTGCTGTAAAGATTTCTTTGAATCAGATGAAAAGATTACAACAAGACTTTTCCTTCCAGTTACAAGGGAGGGAGGATGTTGAAGCTTGAATCCCCCCTTTGTTTAATGCTGGGTTCTTCGTGTGGCGGTGGAGAGTGAATCTTGTTCTCCGTTGACCAGATGACCGTCCTGGACCGTCGGGGGTCTTCTCTTCGGTCGGTAGAAAGAGTAACTCAGCTCCGTCTACCAAAACTCTCAAAGAGGAGGTAGGCGAAGAGCGGCTAGTACTCAGTAAGCTCGCTGAAGAGTCTCCTCCCTCTGTCTGTTGTTGAAGTTGTGCTTCCCTCTTGATGATCCTCTTGCCTGGATTCGATCGATCTTGATGATGCCTTGACCTTCTTAATTCTCGACCTCTCCAAAGCTCCGATCCCCTCTTCATAGCAAACAAGGCTATTTATAGGGGTCTCAGGGGGTGAAGGTGCCTCCTGAAAACGCTCCCGAATGAGGGGCCACTACCCGCTACATGCGCGGTGACTGGCCCCGCAATCAGGGCAGTTGCAACTGAGACGCGGGCGTTGAGCCAAACGCGCCTTGAAGTTTGAGACGCGGGCGTCGAGCCAAACGCGCCCTGAAGTTGAGACGCGGGCGTCGAGCCAACGCGCCTTAATGCTGAGACGCGAGCTTCGGGCCTTCACGTCTGGACGCTGAGGCGCGGGCGTCGGGCCGACGCGCCTTGATGCTGAGACGCGGGCTTCGGGCCGACGCGTCTGGACGTTGAGACGCGGGTGTAGAGCCAACGTGTCTTAATGCTGAGACGCGGGCATCGATTCCTCGCGTCTAGAGCTTGAGACTCTGCTTCCTTAATGGCTTGTTTGTTAGTCATTTTTAGACAGCCTACAGCTGGGTGTTGAGTGATAGCATGACAGGATGATGATATTTAACAAACAACCAAACATAACAAGTGGGTCTTGTCAAATAGTAGCATGGCAGGTGGTCAGGTGATAATACACTAGATGGTCAGGTGATATACATGTGTTAAAAGGAAGCATACAACTAACAAGTCTGAAGTAATGGCAAATGGTAACATGGAAGTAACTCAAAGTCCAACGACCACGAAGGGTCGGCCACGCATGGTATATGATGAAGAAACAAGCATATCATAAGCATGGTACAAGCACAAGATGAAGCTACCATAATACAAGCAATTGTAGTGAAATACATGAATATGGAAATAAGAAGCGAAATACTTATCGACCGATGAAACGGGAAACTCAAATAGAGAAGAGCGAGACTACTCGCCTAAACTACCAATATGCCAAAAGATCCAAAATCCACGGAAGCTCGGGATGCGCCATAACCTGTGATATAAATATGTAGAGAGAGGAGGGGAGAGAAGGAGAGAAGATAAGATGATGTTTGTCAAGTGACAAGTCAAGCAATACCAATACATGATATAAGGCTAGAGGGTAAGGTTCATATTCAAGAAAGGAATCAACTAAGACAACCAGCTAAAGTTAGTCGACTAGGATGGAAGAGTAGTCGACTAATAGAGGGGTTAGTCGACTAACAGTCTGGTATAGTCGACTAAAACTGGGTTCCAGAGAGTTGATATTCTGATCCAGGAAAAGTTAGTCGACTGGGTGGAAAGAGTAGTCGACTAACAGACATCTCAAGTCGACTAACAGTCATGTCAAGTCGACTAATACTGTGATACAGAGAGTTTGGGTTTCTGGTTCAGGAAAGGTTAGTCGACTAGGGTCAAGGGTGTAGTCGACTAAGGGTCTCTAGTCGACTGGTAATTTGGTCTAGTTGACTAAAACTGTGTTTCCAGAAAGGTTACGTTTCAGCTAGGGTTTTCTAGTCGACTAATCTATAGGTCTAGTCGACTAATCGTCTGGAAACAGCAAACAGAACAGATTTTGGGGGTTTTGTGTTTGATAATCAAATGGCATGATTTGAAGTCCTAAGTATACATGATATGAAAATACTAGTATCCTAAGAATTAATCAAGGCTTGGTGAAGAAGAACACTTACCTAAAAGAAGTACAAGGTGATGGAGTGATGGTGGTAGTGATGGAAGTTGATGATGAAGAAGAAGATGAGGTCTTGTTGGAGTTGATGACCTTGTGGTGGCTTCCATGGAGATGAAGGAGGAAGAAGATGAAGGGAAGAGGTTGGAGTAGTTGTGGTGGTGGAGATGAAGGAGATGGAGGTGGCTAGGGTTTGGCTCTTGGTGAAGAGAGAATGAAAAAAAGGAAATGAAATGTAAAGGAAGGATATTTATAGGGTTTTGGATTTGTGAAGGAGATGCAAATAAGATAGAAGAGAGGGGGGTTTTTGCAAAGTGGAGGAGGGGATGAGTGTCCTTCTCTTGGCCACTTGGCCGGCCATGGGAGAGAGAGAGAAAGAGGGCATTAATGGTGGAGGTTGGTGGAAGTGTGTGGAAGTTGTAAAGGATTGGAATTTTGGAAAATTGGAAAAGGCTTTGGCTTGGGAAGGAAGGAAGGAAATAAAGGAAAAGGAAAAAGGAAAAGAAATTACAAAGGAGAAGATATTTTCTTGGAAGAGAATTTGAAAATAATGAAAGTGGCGGATTCCCGGGATTCAGTTGCAGATGCGGAAATCTTTCGGGAAAATACCGGAATCGTCCGAAATTCAAGTATCTCGAAACGACCCGAAATAATTACCAAAAATCAAGAATATTAAACTAAGAATTATAGTGAAATCCGTTTTAAGAAATACTTTATAGTTTTAAAACTAAAAATCCCGGAATCAGTTACCTACCGACTCCGATGGAATTTTCATAAAATCATAAAATCCTCAGAAAAAGAATGTAGGTAGAAAATATGATTCTAAGGAATAATGCCTAAAGGACCTTCTAGAAATTCCTAGCTGATTGTGAAATAAAAATCCGGGAATCGGTCAACGGAACTGGCCGACACCGGTTTTGAAAACTTTCATTTTAATTCCAGAAAAATCTAGAAAATCATAGAAAATATATAATATTGGAAAATGATATTTAAAACAGAAATCGGTCAAATCAGAATACCGGAAAGACCAAATCGAGTAATACACTAGGATCGGGCCTTCGGTTCAGACTAGGGCTGACTCCAAGACCACAAACCCAAATCCAAGACAAAACAACCACATAAGGAATTCATAATACAGAATAAATACAGGAAACAAATCGAAAAAATACGACCGAAAATCTGAATACGCAACTAAGTACGTATTCCGGGAACGGGGTATTACAATCCACCCACCTTACAAAAAATTGCGTCCTCGCAATTTCGTTAAGGGGTAAATTGAATACAAAGGGGACAGCGGTGGAATTTATACCAATTAAGATATGAAGCACTAGAGGTAGGGCTCTCAAGTCGACTGAACAATAATCATCCTCCGCACTTCCGGCTGTATAAATCTTCGAATAATGCTGAATAATACTGCTGATGTCGTGGCTGTGAAATAAATAAGCCAGAATACCGAAGACAAAGAAAACCCTGATAGTCCTGAGCATAATTAATAAAGAAGACCGATAATTAAGAATCCCGAATACCAGGCATCAATCACTCCGAACGATATAGTAGAGAATGTAGAATATCCGTAGAGAATTCCGACTGCTGACTTCTGAAAGATAGCCAGATCAAGATCGATCTGGAGAATACCAAGCTTCATAGAATTCACCGAAGGGATCACATAATAGCTTCATGCAGAACCAGCCACTACCTCTCTAGTCTAGTCATATCTTAAGATAGTATAAGGCTTCATAAAACCAAAACAGGGAAAGGATAGGAGGAATTAAGAATCAAAGGAAAGATAGTCAAGAAATAGATAACTCTGCACTTGTAGTTGGAATGTATAACAAGGACTCATGTATTCCAGTTGCAAATTTCTTTACCATTAATTTGCCCTCTGGACGTACTGAGGAAGTTAGAGCCTAAGCTCTGATACCATCCTGTAACGCCCCGATCCCGGCGGATACGGGGACGTCACTGCAACGTATATACGTAGGTCAGAACTACCCTCCCGTATATACGCTAAGCATCAGTACAGACAAGAATCAGAGTACGGAAGCAAATGGTGCATTATACATTCCAACACATATATATATATATATATACAATTACAGAGTTATCACCAGAGGTGATGAATATTACAATAATAATACATCACAGATATGCGCAAATGCGAGAGTACAAGAGATATACATATATGAACAGCATAAAAGGGCGCTCACATACAAGTATATAAGGAAATGTACGAGTATGAATAGAAAAAGGGCACTCACGAGTTTGCTAAGAGGAAACTCGAGAGGCATACAGGGGGCCTGGAAGGATGTGGCTCTGGACGGTCGGCTGGAGATCCACGCTACCGCTGCGCCACTCTGAGCAGTAACGGGGGAAATTCATACGCTCCAAGCTCCAAAACCTGGACATGAGAATCCAGGGGAGTCAGTGAAACTCCCCAGGCGAGTATGATATAATGCCAGGTGGCGAGCCAGGATGAGCACAAGTGTCAAGTACAGAAGACAGGAGGGTTAGAACACAAATGAAGTATATATGAACGGGTATGACATAATCATCATAAAACAGGAAATCCAGAGTAAAAGCTGATATAAGCAAGATTGATTGTATACGCTTAGGTCACGGTCCCATGAGACTAATACATCGAGGGAATAATCCAAACAAGGAAACCCTCATCTATATACTTTTATCTCATGCCACCGAATATCCAAGCGTATAGAATCAGAGTTGCAAATCATATAACAGTCAAACGGGAATACATATCGGAAATCATAACATGCATAGCAAGTGTAACAGGAATCAATAACTGGAATCTATTATTATTATTACTCGTCTGACCCATATATCTAGGTATGTGTCCGGGTGTACAGCCCAACACACATACATCCATATATAAGCTAGTCAAGGGTTGTTAACGGAAGTAGATGGAGAACTGATAGTACTTCTTATAGTAGTTCCCATACACCTGGGACCAGTTTGGAGGCCCAAAGTCCCCCTAACACTTGTCTTCTGTGGGCCCAAAGTCCCACTAACACTAGTCGTCAATATTTTATTCCACTACTATAAGCAAGGTATCATTCCGGCATCCATCACTTCCTCCCATTCCCCATACAAGTTGTCCTTTTTATGGTTTATTAACGTAATTAACAGATTACGGGAATGACTGGACATAACAGGAATAGCCCAACAGATTCAAGAGGTGGCCCCCACCGAGTATGGTGTGGCACTTTGTTCTGAGGGGATGGATTCTAGAGGTGGCCCCCACAGATTCAAGAGGTGGCCCCCACCGAGGATGGTGTGGCACTTTGCTCTGTGTGGCACTTAGTTCCATAATAACAAGACAGGATTCCCGTAAACATAATAATTACAAAGTCAAGTATATCATGCTGGGTGTTGAGTGATAGCATGACAGGATGATGATATTTAACAAACAACCAAACATAACAAGTGGGTCTTGTCAAATAGTAGCATGGCAGGTGGTCAGGTGATAATACACTAGATGGTCAGGTGATATACATGTGTTAAAAGGAAGCATACAACTAACAAGTCTGAAGTAATGGCAAATGGTAACATGGAAGTAACTCAAAGTCCAACGACCACGAAGGGTCGGCCACGCATGGTATATGATGAAGAAACAAGCATATCATAAGCATGGTACAAGCACAAGATGAAGCTACCATAATACAAGCAATTGTAGTGAAATACATGAATATGGAAATAAGAAGCGAAATACTTATCGACCGATGAAACGGGAAACTCAAATAGAGAAGAGCGAGACTACTCGCCTAAACCACCAATATGCCAAAAGATCCAAAATCCACGGAAGCTCGGGATGCGCCATAACCTGTGATATAAATATGTAGAGAGAGGAGGGGAGAGAAGGAGAGAAGATAAGATGATGTTTGTCAAGTGACAAGTCAAGCAATACCAATACATGATATAAGGCTAGAGGGTAAGGTTCATATTCAAGAAAGGAATCAACTAAGACAACCAGCTAAAGTTAGTCGACTAGGATGGAAGAGTAGTCGACTAATAGAGGGGTTAGTCGACTAACAGTCTGGTATAGTCGACTAAAACTGGGTTCCAGAGAGTTGATATTCTGATCCAGGAAAAGTTAGTCGACTGGGTGGAAAGAGTAGTCGACTAACAGACATCTCAAGTCGACTAACAGTCATGTCAAGTCGACTAATACTGTGATACAGAGAGTTTGGGTTTCTGGTTCAGGAAAGGTTAGTCGACTAGGGTCAAGGGTGTAGTCGACTAAGGGTCTCTAGTCGACTGGTAATTTGGTCTAGTTGACTAAAACTGTGTTTCCAGAAAGGTTACGTTTCAGCTAGGGTTTTCTAGTCGACTAATCTATAGGTCTAGTCGACTAATCGTCTGGAAACAGCAAACAGAACAGATTTTGGGGGTTTTGTGTTTGATAATCAAATGGCATGATTTGAAGTCCTAAGTATACATGATATGAAAATACAAGTATCCTAAGAATTAATCAAGGCTTGGTGAAGAAGAACACTTACCTAAAAGAAGTACAAGGTGATGGAGTGATGGTGGTAGTGATGGAAGTTGATGATGAAGAAGAAGATGAGGTCTTGTTGGAGTTGATGACCTTGTGGTGGCTTCCATGGAGATGAAGGAGGAAGAAGATGAAGGGAAGAGGTTGGAGTAGTTGTGGTGGTGGAGATGAAGGAGATGGAGGTGGATAGGGTTTGGCTCTTGGTGAAGAGAGAATGAAAAAAAGGAAATGAAATGTAAAGGAAGGATATTTATAGGGTTTTGGATTTGTGAAGGAGATGCAAATAAGATAGAAGAGAGGGGGGTTTTTGCAAAGTGGAGGAGGGGATGAGTGTCCTTCTCTTGGCCACTTGGCCGGCCATGGGAGAGAGAGAGAGAAAGAGGGCATTAATGGTGGAGGTTGGTGGAAGTGTGTGGAAGTTGTAAAGGATTGGAATTTTGGAAAATTGGAAAAGGCTTTGGCTTGGGAAGGAAGTAAGGAAATAAAGGAAAAGGAAAAAGGAAAAGAAATTACAAAGGAGAAGATATTTTCTTGGAAGAGAATTTGAAAATAATGAAAGTGGCGGATTCCCGGGATTCAGTTGCAGATGCGGAAATCTTTCGGGAAAATACCGGAATCGTCCGAAATTCAAGTATCTCGGAACGACCCGAAATAATTACCAAAAATCAAGAATATTAAACTAAGAATTATAGTGAAATCCGTTTTAAGAAATACTTTATAGTTTTAAAACTAAAAATCCCGGAATCAGTTACCTACCGACTCCGATGGAATTTTCATAAAATCATAAAATCCTCAGAAAAAGAATGTAGGTAGAAAATATGATTCTAAGGAATAATGCCTAAAGGACCTTCTAGAAATTCCTAGCTGATTGTGAAATAAAAATCCGGGAATCGGTCAACGGAACTGGCCGACACCGGTTTTGAAAACTTTCATTTTAATTCCAGAAAAATCTAGAAAATCATAAAAAATATATAATATTGGAAAATGATATTTAAAACAGAAATCGGTCAAATCAGAATATCGGAAAGACCAAATCGAGTAATACACTAGGATCGGGCCTTCGGTTCAGACTAGGGCTGACTCCAAGACCACAAACCCAAATCCAAGACAAAACAACCACATAAGGAATTCATAATACAGAATAAATACAGGAAACAAATCGAAAAAATACGACCGAAAATCTGAATACGCAACTAAGTACGTATTCCGGGAACGGGGTATTACACTTGTTCAAACTCCAATGTCATAGATTAAGGATCGCTCTGCTTATGTAACTAGATCAGTTGGCTTCATAATCAAAACCGTATATCTACACGTAGATGTTTGTGATTCACTTAAAAAATAAGTATAGTTCATTATCATACTTGAGTGTGAGTTTAATGTAAGTTCAATAGATGATTGTGATGAACATTGGTATAGGTAGGGTCAGGGGGGCCACCCTGACCTCGCGGCCCTATCCAAAAATACAGTTGTGTCTAATTTGTGCCCCCACCTTGGGGCCACGTGGGTGTAGACTCTGTAACACCCGGATTATTAAACTTTAAGTATTATTTTTAATCTTTAATTAATAAGATTATACAAGAATTGAAGTGATGATCTAATTATTTGGTGTGTAAATGAGTTTAAGAAATTTGTTGGAGAAAAATTTGAAGTGGAATTAATTGGATAATTGTATCACATATTTGTAATTAATTTGTTTTGAGTAACGAGTATATAGAAATATATGAATATATATTGCATGAAATACTTGTATACATACTGAGTATTGGTATTTAATTCTAATTATATAATATATTTTCATTTAGTTGGAGAGATAAGGAAAAAAGAAAAATATAATAAAAATAAATAAATTAGCGATTTATGAGTGATGGGAAGAATTAAATGAATATGGAAAAACGTGGAAAATCGGTTGGAGGGAAAGAGACGGTGGGTGAAAATTTTAAAGTGGAGCGGGATGATATTTTTTTCTCTCTCATCTCTCTTTCTCTCTCTCTCTCTCTCTCCTCTCTCTCTCTCTCTCTCTCTCTCGCGGCGGTGGCGGTCGGCGACAGCTCCGGCCAGGAGCAGTGGCGATGAGAGCCAGGGTCGGCGACGGGGTGAAGCTGGTGGTGGCGCTGCCCTGCTCTCTCTCTCTCTCTTTCACACACACACGCATATTTGTTCTCTATCAAGAACTCTCTCCCCCCTTCTTTTATTTCTTTGTGACTGACGACCACCAAGGGAGACGGGAGGTGGTGCCGAGATCTAGATCATCGGTAGGCCAGACCAACTCCGACTTCCGGCGATGCAAGGGAGGGTTGCGCCTGTACGTTGCCGCCGCTGCTGTTGAGTGTAGGAAACCCATAATGAGTTTCAAATTAAATCTGATCTCATTATGAACCCGACCTGACCAGTATATATTAAATGAAGGTACAATTTCATTTAGCATTCTGATGGATCAAATAATTATTTTTGAGCCCCAGAAAAATTATCAGTAGCCCCTGAATATTCTGAGATATTATATATCTAACTCCGTTTTATATTTTTGAACAATATTTCAATCATCTGGACTCCGATTAGAATTATTCCAGAGCCATTGGATTCGTAAGAGCGAAATCTACGCATCTGTAATGTTGTACACGATATCAAATGTTCAGAAATCAACAAGATCAAGAGGTGGGTAGAGTTTGTACCCGATTTTAATTAAAAACTATGATTCATGTGTTAATTCCTATTATAATGATGATGATGATCAAGAGAAGATTAATAGTAAATTTATGTGATATCAGAACTGTTGTGTAAATTAGTAACTGTGATTAATAATTGGATAATAGTTGATTAACACCGGTTACACCTGGAAGCAGATTAAGTAGTGATGGAACAAAAAACTGATAATAGGCAGTGGATCTCAACTAATTAATAAGAAATGAATGAAAATCGGCGAAGATAAAGTATCACTTAAGGTCACATTACCATGAATTCAGGAATTTTAGAGTCGGTGATCATTGAAATCGGTGAGTATCGTATCTCCAAATATTAAAATTCATGTGTAATAAATTGAGAACCTAGTTAAGTGGTAATGATTATCAATCAGTAATATTATAACTTATATTATAGTTTGATGTGTCTATGTGTGTATACGTATGACAATTGCTACAACCATTATGTATACCAAACTGGTGAAATTAATGTGGTCATATCATGAAGCCTAAATAAAAATTGTATGAACTTGATCATGTGTAACATATCGGTATGTATGTGAATGTTGTTAGATATCTTGTGCAAAATTGATTTTTCAAAATATAAAATAGTTTTCAAATTATATGTATTTCATTTACATATTTTAGTAACATTTAATTTTTATCATACTAAAATGGTTTTAGCTAATAATTCTCCCTATAATTACAAGCTAGTTGGACATGGGTTAGATATGGTTAATGAACCAAGACATTTGAACTTCTTACAGTGAATCTGAACATAAGACTCTTGAAATCCCTCATCATGAGTTGGTAACCCTTTGGGCTTCTCTCATTTAGCGATTGATAACTCTTTGGCATCCCTTATTAAAGGAGCTAATGACCCTTGGGATACATTCATTGAATCTAGACATAACCCTTTAGATTTTTCTCATTATGAATTGGTGACGCTTGAGCTAGATTTATTGAATCTAGACAAATCCTTTGAGTTACCTCCATTAAAGGATGGTGATCCTTGAGTTACTAGTGGAGTCTTATAAATAGATTCCCTTATAGTTCATTCGAGGGAGGACAAAAACAAGAAGATCACCTAATTAACAAGAGTGTGTTCAGTTGTAAATAGAGACATGTCTTGCATTAGACCGAGGAGGTCACTTGCCTATTCAGATCACAGAAGAATCTGGTTGGTGCACACCAGAGTCTTCAACTATTATTCCTGGGGGCAATTTGACTTTGGGATCCTTACACTTAAGTCAAATATCGCTTCAAGTACAGTGTTCAAGGACGCACAACAACTCTACTCCTCTGGAGCACTCCAACCTCGGAGTCGCCTTCTCAGAGTCACTCTGCAATTGAAGAACACTTCGATCTCGTGTTATAATTTATAAAGATCAAAGGAAAGTCCACTTCTCTCTAATCTGTATTTCTTATATTGTTCTAACAATCTTGAAGCAATATTTGGCTTAGCTATGGACCTTGGTAAGATTATTGGAGTGGATTACCTGAAGTTGGAGAATTTTGACGGATCAAACTGTAATACTTGGCGTCGTAAAGTAATCTTTGGGATGCAACTCCTAAATATTTATTATGTTATTTCAGAAGAGAAACCCAATTTTAAAGAGGATTCAGAGACTGAAGCATCATGGGAACGAGATGACCACTTCTGCAAAAGCTATCTACTCAACTGCCTTGCAGATTATCTTGCAGATGTTTACTCCAATAAGCCCTCTGCAAGAGATATCTGGAATGCTCTAGAAGACCAGTGCAAGAATGAGAAGAAGCTATCCAAATCTCATCTCATATACAAATGTTTAGATTTTAAGTTTGATGATGATATTAAAGTTTTGCCTTAGGTTAAGGACCTTGAAAAACTTGCAATGAAGCTAAAGGATGAGAAGATCACCCTCTGCAACACCTTCATCTCTGGTGCCATCATCAACAAGCTTCCCCCTTCCTAAATGTCATTCTCCACTGACATTCGTAAAAGGAAGAAAAAGGTGTCGTTGTCCGACCTAAAGAGGTTCATTCGGATTGAGGATGAGATCAAGACTCGAGCAAAGAACGAACTACTTGCCAAGCAGAAGGCGTCTGCTAACATAGTGACTTCCAAGTCCGACAAAGATTTTTTCAAGAAGAAGAACCAGAATTCGAAGAACCTGAACGTGCAGAAGAAAGAGTTCTAGAAGACTAGTAGGTGCTTCAACTGCGGTAAACAATGTCACTTTGCTAAGGCCTATAAAGAACCAAAAAAGGAAGAAAAGGAGGAGGCCTACCATGTCAATCAAGATGATAATTTTATTGCTATACTATTCTAGGTGACTGCTCCCTCCAACAACTCCGATTAAGGGCTACATACAGGTGCTACTGTCATGTCTGCTCCAACAAAGATTTATTCTCCACCTATGATGCTGCAAAGGAGAATGTGTCAATGGTTGATCGTTCCACTGTTACTGTGCTTGAAACCAGGACCGTGGTATTAACCCTTACTTCAGGGAAGACTCTCACATTGAAGAGTGTGAAACATGTCCAATTAATTTAAGAATCTAGTCTCTGGGAGCCTATTATGTAATGCGAGAATGAGGCTAGATTTTCAAGGTGGAAAGATGGTATTATCTTATAAGAAGATGTATTTTGGCAATACTTACTGCACTGATGGCATGTACAAGATAAGTACTACTGTACCTACTTTAGTTGTCAATGAAATCTCTACTTTTGTACCCACTTCAGTTATCAATGAAATCTCTACTCTATGGCACAACAAATTATGTCATGTAAACTACAAGAAAATGTTAAATATGAAGAAGTCATGCTACTTCAAAACTGTTGGGGTAATAAGCTTGAAAAATGTGAAGTCTGTATACAAGCCAAGGTCATTAGGAAGCTCTTTTCAACTATTACTAGGAGTACATATCTGTTAGACCTGATTCATTAGGACACCTGCGACTTCAAAATCTTCGTGACTAGAGGTGGCATGAAATACTTCATCACCTTCATCGATGACCATTCTCGCTTCTGCCATGTGTACTTGTTGAAGTTAAAAGATGAAGCCTTTAGCAAGTTCATCGAGTTTCGGACTCGAGTGGAGAAGCAACTTGGGCGTCCAGTAAAAAAGCTTAGAAGTGATAGAGGTGGCGAGTACCAATCGAAGGAAACTGAAGTATATCTCAAGGAGCATGACATCAGTGCAGAGACGACTGTTCCTTACTCTCCACAATTCATTGGAATTGCAAAAAGAAAGAATCGCACGCTCACTGAGATAGTGAACTCGATGTTACTTACATCCAGTTTACCTACCTGCTATTAGGGAGAGGCATTGCTGATAGCTAACTGAATCCTGAATCGGGTACCTGACTCCAAATCTGATATTACTCCACATCAGCAATAGTTAGGATATCAAGCATCCCTGGACAACCTCAAAGTGTGGGGGCGTCTTGCCTACATCTGGATACCATATATCAAAAGGTCAAAGCTTGATCCTAAGGTCAATAGGTGTGTGTTTCTTGGTTTTGCTAAAGATAGTGATACTTGCATATTTCTGAAACTTGGCACCAACTCCATCATCGAAGCTCGAGGCGCGGAGTTCTTTGAGGATGAGTTCATCAAGGTAAAAGCTTATCACTCAAAAATGTACCTGAAAATGCTGAAAACTCTATTACACCAGATGAGTCAATCTCTCCAGAAGCAGAAGGTATTGATGCTGAAGAAGAAACTACAAAAGCTATAGAGCCATCTTCTAAATGCATCAGAAAGCAGGACTTTGGAGATGACTTCATCACCTACAACGTAGAAGGAGATTAACTAACTTTCAAAGAAGTAATGCAGTCCAAAGATGCTATTCTATGAAAGGAAGCCATAAATGACGAAATTGACTCTTTGATCTAGAATCACATCTGAGAATTGGTTGATGTACTAGATGGTGCAAAGCCTATTAGCTGCAAGTGGATCTTCAAAAGAAAGTTGTGACCTGATGGTACCATAGAAAAGTACAAGGCAAGACTGGTAGCAAAAAGCTTCTGTCAGAAAGAAAGTATTGACTTCTTCGATATTTATGTACCAGTTTGCAGAATTACTACCATCAGAGTGCTGACTGCATGGGCAGCCATCAAGAAGTTTATCATTCACCAGATGGACGTGGTCATTTGTGATAATCAAGCAACGAGTGTTGTGGCAATAAACTCGGTATTCAACGAAAAGAAATGAACCATTCATCTGAAGCGTGGTTATTTGAATGAGCTTATCTGTCACAGAGTCATCTCGGTGATTGACGTCTGATCTTCAGAGCAAATTGTGGAACCTCTAATAAAGGCTTTAAAAAATAATTAGTCGAAAGGACTTCGGCTGGAATGGGTCTCAAGTCGTTGTAAGCTTTATGTACATTACTATTTAATCAAATTATTAGTTCAAAGTTCATACCACTAATAATAAGATATTTGATTCAAAAATTAAGTAAGACTTGCATGCATATCTTCTATCATGTGAAAAGATCGCTTCTAAGCCTTAATAAATTCAAAGCATTTCAAATGCAGGGTGTTGAGTAGGAAACACACCTAAAGGACTCACCTATGGTTGGGTGGAGAATTGACCATCTCCTATGAGAACTTATAAAAGGAACCTAGAGCTCTCGCAAAAACTAGGACATGCACAGGGTCATAAATGTGCAAGCACTCAGGCAAGCTTGTTGTTCAAAGTTTTGACTATCACAGTTAACTTTTAATCTTGTGTGATCGCAGGATTGTTAGAAAAAGTGTTGGTTCAAGATTAAGTTCACCCTGTACCTATCTTCTATTCAGTTGGTCTAAAGGGGATTCAAGTCCTAGTGGCATCTACCTTACGCACAATGATTATAACTTTCTTGATTGTTTGTAAACTTGTGGAGGATTGTTAGATATTTTGTGCAAAATTGGTTTTCCAAAATATAAAATAGTTTTCCAACTATATGTATTTCATTTACATATATTAGTAACCAATGTTCTAAAAAAATGTTTTAAACGGCCGCTTAAGCAACCGTTTAAATGTTTTCAGCCTAAATTCGAATGTATTTCGAAGAAATTGGTTGATTTAATCCGTCGAGCATTTAAATCAATTAATCACCGATTAATCGGTTAATCACTGATCAAAATATGTTCGACTAAACGTTCAAGTGGACCTGGTTATTAAATGGATTCAAATTGTGGGTTCGTTAAAATTGCTAAACTCGAACCTGACCCAATTATTGGGGTTTATATATCATTTGAGTTGGGAATTAGGCTTAAGCCCTACTTCTTCCCTAGCTCGTGAATTTCTCTCCCATCTCCCCCTGCGACCTCTCCCCCTGCGGCGACCTCCCCCCTCGGCGACCTTCCTCCTTCGGCGATCTCCCTCCAGCAGCGAGATCCCCTCCCCCCTCGCGATGACCTCCTTTCTTGCAGCGAACACTCCTCCCAGCTCGTGAATTTTTCCCCCGTGACCCCCTCCCCCCCAGCTATGACGTCCCCCCCGCTGCTATCTCTCCCCTGCGGCAAAATCCTCCTGCAGACTTCTCCCTCTGTGGCGAACTCCCCTTGGTCAGCTCTTTCTATACATATCTGAAATGGGATTATATATATATATATATATATATATATATATATATATATATATATATATATATATATATATATAGTGAGTTGATCCCCTAAGAACGGTTCTCACGAATTCATGTGAGAACTTTCACGTGGGCCGTCGGATCTGATAGAGATCTAGTTTTATTTGATTTGATCTATCAGATCCGACGACCCACGTGAAAGTTCTCACAGAAATCCGTGAGAACCGTTCTTAGAGGATCAGCTCCCTATATATATATATATATATATATATATATATATATATATATATATATATATATATATATATATATATATATATATATATATATATATATATTTTTTGATATTCAATTGGAATCTGATTATGTTTTTTGATCTCTCTCTCTCTCTCTGACATTTGATTCTGATTTTTGATCTCTCATCAAGGTTGCTCGGTTGCTCCTAGCTACGGGATTATTTGATAAGCAGAAGGCAGAAGCTAAATACAAGAGGAAGTGTGAAGGTTGATCTCTCTTCTTCCTTTTTTTTCTTTTTTTGGTTAATTTTATGTAAAAATGTGTTATTTCTGTAGTTTCTACTTTGTTAGTTGTTGCCAGCTGCTTTCTTAGTTGTTGATTAATTTGTTGTTAGTGTTGATTAATTTTGATTTAATAAAATGATTACTTCTAGATTTGTTTGACTAGTTACTGAATAATTAGTGGTAGATTATGGTTTAATTTCCAGTGAAATGATTTAGATAGATTGAGAAAATGAGATTAATTTAGCTGCTATTTTTGTACTTTAATTTTGTAGACAATGTCCCTGCTTTGAAAATAAACAATTTACTAATTTAGTATTTCTTTTAGACAATGTCCCTACTTTAATTTAATATTTCTTTTTTTAAAATCAAGAATTGTTATGAGTTAGAAAATAATTTTTAAATTCAAAAACTATTATGAGCCACAGTATTTCATTTTTGTTGTGATTAGTGGTCATTGGAAGAGTGGAGTACTGCACCCTAAGAACTTGTCATTAAATTTGCACATGTTCATTCTTGACACATGACAAAATTAATTATGCAGTCTTTGACAATGTCATTACATATGCAACCTTTTACAATGTGTAGTTGATTTTTTGGAAGTAGTACATGACAAAATTGAGTTGGTTTTTTCTTTGCCAAAGTCCCGCAATAAATACAAAATTTCAATTAGTGGAATAATTATAGAATGAATAAAAATACATAAAATAAGCCATCTAATGCACAAAATAATAATATGTGTTGAATGAATAAAATTTTAATTAATTTTAGTTATTTTATGTTATTATCTTGATGTGTTTGATCTTTTTGTTTTGTGTTGTGTGAATGAATTTGAATGTAGGAACATTTCGTATTACTAACTATATCTTCTTCGACATCCAATGTAAGTGTCGGTGTCAGTGGTTCATGTTCAAATGGGCAACTAAGTGTATCGAGTGAAGATGAGATTCCACCGTAGCCATCAGACTCTACTGATATTGGGTGAAATTATGTAAAACTTGTTAAGAAAAATTCTTACAATGAAGTGAAGTGCAATAAATGTCACAAAATTATCAAGAGAAGAATTTACAAGTTTAAGTAACATGTTACTGGGATAGGAGGGGATGTTAAAGCTTGTGTGATGCAGACCGATGAAGATAAGAAAATAGTTAGAAAATTTTTGGCTGGTGTAATACCCCGTTCCCGGAATACGTACTTAGTTGCGTATTCAGATTTTCGGTCGTATTTTTTCGATTTGTTTCCTGTATTTATTCTGTATTATGAATTCCTTATATGGTTGTTTTGTCTTGGATTTGGATTCGTGGATTCGGAGTCAGCCCTAGTCTGAACCGAAGGCCCGATCCTAGAGTATTACTCGATTTAGACATTCTGATAATTAGAATTGACCGATTTTAGTTTTAAATATCATTTCCCAATATTATATATTTTCTATGATTTTCTAGATTTTTCTGGAATTAAAATGAAAGTCTTCAAAACCGGTGTCGGCCAGTGCCGCTGACCGATTCCTAGATTTTTAATTCTCAAACAGTTTGGAATTTCATGATGATTCTTTAGACTTTATTTCTTAGAATCACATTTCTTACCTACATGCTTTTTCTGAGGATTTTATGATTTTATGAAAATTCCATCGGAGTCGGTAGATAACTGGTTCCGGGATTTTTAGTTTCAAAACTATAAAGTATTTCTTAAAACGGATTTCACTATGATTCTTAGTTTAATATTCTTGATTTTTGGTAATTATTTCGGGTCGTTCCGAGATACTTGAATTTCGGACGATTCCGGTATTTTCCCGAAAGGTTTCTGCATCCGCAACTGAATCCCGGGAATCCGCCACTTCCATTATTTTCATCTTCTTTCTCAAGAAAATATCTTCTCATTATAATTTCTTTTCCATTTTTCCTTTTCCTTTATTTCTTTCCTTCCTTCACTAACCAAAGCCTTTTCCAATTTTCCAATAATTCCAATTTTCCACATAATCCCACTCACTTTCACCTAATCCTTTTTAAATCCCACTCATTCTCTCTCTCCCCCATGGCCGGCCAAGTGGCCAAGTGAAGGACACTCACCTCACCTCCCCTTTTTACACAAAACCCCCTCACTTCTATTTGATTTGCATCCCCTTCAAAAAATCCAAAACATATAAATGCTTTCCCTTTACATTCTATTTCATTTTTCTTCACTTCTCTTTTTCTCTTCTTCATTCTCAAAAGAGAAGCCTTCACCTTCACCAAAACTCTAGCCTCCATCTCCCCCTTCATCTCCACCACCACAACTACTCCAACCTCTTCCCTTCATCTTCCTCCTCCTTCATCTCCATGGGAAACACCACCAAGGGCATCAACAACACCAAAGGAATCCACCATCTTCTTCATCATCAACTTCAATCACCACCACCATCACTCCCTCACCTCATGGAGACCAATCACTCTCTTTGGTGAGTGATCTTACTCATTTAGACTTAGTCTATTCTTAGTATACATGTGTATTCATATCATGTTCAATTATGACTTCAATCCATGATTATTTAGCCATCAAACCCAAACCCTAGGAAATCTGTTCTGTTTACTGTTTCCAGTCGATTAGTCGACTAGACCTACAGATTAGTCGACTAGAAACCCTTAGCTGAAACTTAACCTTTTCTGGAAACACAGTATTAGTCGACTTACCTTAGTTCCTAGTCGACTAGAGGCCCTTAGTCGACTACACCCTTGACCCTAGTCGACTAACCCTTCCTGGACCAGAAACATTAACTCTCTGTATCACAGTATTAGTCGACTTAGCCTAACTATCAGTCGACTTGTCATGTCTGTTAGTCGACTACCCCTATGACCCTAGTCGACTAACTTTTCCTGAATCTGAATATCAACTCTCTGGAACCCAGTATTAGTCGACTATACCAGACTGTTAGTCGACTAACCCCTTTATTAGTCGACTA
The DNA here is from genome assembly GCA_038442645.1 of Agave tequilana. Classification (NCBI taxonomy): domain Eukaryota; kingdom Viridiplantae; phylum Streptophyta; class Magnoliopsida; order Asparagales; family Asparagaceae; genus Agave; species Agave tequilana. Next base: position 108,638 of record JAVJIF010004522.1, read on the forward strand.
CTCATCCTACCCTAGTCGACTAATTCTGTCTGTTTGTTACAGTTATTTACCTTCTCAAACTTGGATCTTATACTTGGTTTGTATGTTGTATATTATACTTCTTGACTTGTGTCTTAACTAACATCATCTCCACTTCTCTCTTTCTCTCTCCTCTTCACTCTACATATATATATCATAGTTTATGGCGTGCCCCGGATTTCGTGGATTTCGGATCTTTCGGCGCTTTGAGGTTTAGGCGAGTATTCTCACTCGCTACTTTCTTGTATGCGAGTAGTCTCGCTCTTCTCTTATCTCTATTTGAGTTTCCAGTTTCGTCGGAACGATAAGTATTTCATTTCCTATTTTCATGTATTTGATTCCATGTCTATATATATCTGTTGATGCTTTTATACCATGCGTGGCCGACCCTTCGTGGTCGTTGACTTCTTGATTTCTGCTATGTTATCACTGCCATGTTATTGCCTCAGACATATCAGTTGCATGCTTACTTTTAACACATGTATATCACCTTACCTCTGGCGTGGTATCACCTGACTCCCAGTATGTTATCACCTGACTACCCGACATGCCACTATCTGGCAAGACCATCTTGTTATGTCATGACTGACCCAGACTTATTATCAATCCATTGTTATGCATGTTACTTGATATACATCACCACTTATCATGCTATCTCTTGATACCAAGCATGGTACACCGATTCTTATAATTATCACGATAATGGGAGTGTAGTACCTGATTACCGTTATGTATTACCGTTATGATTACAGTTATGATCCTACTCATTCCCATAATCTGATAATCATATTAATAAGCTATAAAAAGGACAACTTGTACGGGGAATGGGAGGAAGTGATGGATGCCGGAATGATACCTTGCTTATAGTGACGGAATTAAAGTATATATATATATACATATATATATATACAATGGTGGAAGTGTTTTGATATTACTGATTATACCTACCGGTTCCAGGGGTATGGAACTACTATAAGAAAGACTATCAGTTCTCCATCGGCTTCCGTTAACAACCTTGGCTAGCTTATATATGGATGTATGTGAGTTGGCCGTACACCGAGCCATATACCTAGATATATGGGTTAGACGAATAATAATAATAATAATATTAATAATTGATACTGTCATGGGTATTGTTATGATTCTTGATATTCCAGTCATGTTTCCAGTTGTGATACTTATCATGATTTCCTTGATTCCAGTGATGATTCCGGTCTTAACTATTACTTGTTCCTGTTTTGGATTTATGTTGTACTTGTTATGCATCCACGTTATGACTATCATATGATTTGCATCTCTGATTCTATACGCTTGGATATTTCTGTGGCATGAGATAAAGGTATATAGATGAGGGTTTCCTTGTTTGGATTATTCCTTCGATGTATTTGTCTCATGGGACCGTGACCTAAGCGTATAAAATCACTTTGCATGAAATCAGTTTTACCTTGGATTTCCAGTTTCCTGATGATTATGTTATACCGTTCATATATATATATATATACTTCTCTTATGTTCTAACCCTCCTGTCCTCTGTACTTGACACTTGTGCTCCTCCTGATTCGCCACCTGGCATTATATCATACTCGCCTGGGGAGTTTCACTGACTCCCCTGGATTCTCATGTCCAGGTCCTGGAGCCCGGAGCGTATGGATTTCTCCCTGTTGCTGCTCAGAGTGGCGCAGCGGTAGCGTGGTCTCTCCAGTTACCTCGTGAGCACTCTTTTGTACTGTTCATATACATGTATCTTTTATGTTGTCCATACATGTATATCTTTTGTATTCCCGCATTTGCGCATCAGTGATATAATATTATTGTTAATATTGGATCACTTCTGGTGATAATTCTGTAATTGTATATATGTGTTGGAATGTATAATGCACCATTTGCTTCCGTACTCTGATTCTTGTCTGTACTGATGCTTAGCGTATATACGGGAAGGTACTTCGGACTTACGTATATACATTGCAGTGACGTCCCCGTATCCCTGGAATCGGGGCGTTACAGGTTGGTATCAGAGCTTAGGCTCTGGACATCTTCAGTACGTCCAGAAGGCAAATCAATGGTAAAGAGATTTGCAACTGGAATACATGAGTCTTGGTTATACATTCCAACTACAAGTGCAGAGTTATCTATTTCTTGGCTATCTTTCCCTTGATTCCTAATCACTCCTATCCTTTCCCTGTTTTGGTTTTATGTTTTGGTTTTATGAAGCCTTATACTATCTTAAGATATGACTAGACTAGAGAGGTAGTGGCTGGTTCAGAAGGAAGCTATTATGTGATCTCTTCGGCCAATTCTATGAAGCTTGGTATTCTCCAGATCGATCTTGATCTGGCTATCTTTCAGAGGACAGCAGTCGGATTCTTAATTATCGGTCTTCTTTATTATGATCAGGATTTTTGGGGTTTTCTTTATTACACAGCCACGACATCATCAGTGTTCATTTATTTCACAGCCACGACATCAGCAGTATTATTCAGCATCATTCGAAGATTTATACAGCCGGAAGTGCGGAGGATGATTATTGTTCAGTCGACTTGAGAGCCCTACCTCTAGTGCTTCATATCTTAATTAGTATAATTCCACCTTTGTCCCCTTTGTATTCAATTTACCCCTTATCGAAATTGCGAGGACGCAATTTTTGTAAGGTGGGTGGATTGTAATACCCCGTTCCCGGAATACGTACTTAGTTGCGTATTCAGATTTTCGGTCGTATTTTTTCGATTTGTTTCCTGTATTTATTCTGTATTATGAATTCCTTATATGGTTGTTTTGTCTTGGATTTGGATTCGTGGATTCGGAGTCAGCCCTAGTCTGAACCGAAGGCCCGATCCTAGAGTATTACTCGATTTAGACATTCTGATAATTAGAATTGACCGATTTTAGTTTTAAATATCATTTCCCAATATTATATATTTTCTATGATTTTCTAGATTTTTCTGGAATTAAAATGAAAGTCTTCAAAACCGGTGTCGGCCAGTGCCGCTGACCGATTCCTGGATTTTTAATTCTCAAACAGTTTAGAATTTCATGATGATTCTTTAGACTTTATTTCTTAGAATCACATTTTTTACCTACATGCTTTTTCTGAGGATTTTATGATTTTATGAAAATTCCATCGGAGTCGGTAGATAACTGGTTCCGGGATTTTTAGTTTCAAAATTATAAAGTATTTCTTAAAACGGATTTCACTATGATTCTTAGTTTAATATTCTTGATTTTTGGTAATTATTTCGGGTCGTTCCGAGATACTTGAATTTCGGACGATTCCGGTATTTTCCCGAAAGGTTTCTGCATCCGCAACTGAATCCCGGGAATCCGCCACTTCCATTATTTTCATCTTCTTTCCCAAGAAATATCTTCTCATTATAATTTCTTTTCCATTTTTCCTTTTCCTTTATTTCTTTCCTTCCTTCACTAACCAAAGCCTTTTCCAATTTTCCAATAATTCCAATTTTCCACATAATCCCACTCACTTTCACCTAATCCTTTTTAAATCCCACTCATTCTCTCTCCCCCCAATGGCCGGCCAAGTGGCCAAGTGAAGGACACTCACCTCACCTCCCCTTTTTACACAAAACCCCCTCACTTCTATTTGATTTGCATCCCCTTCAAAAATTCAAAACATATAAATGCTTTCCCTTTACATTCTATTTCATTTTTCTTCACTTCTCTTTTTCTCTTCTTCACTTCTCAAAAGAGAAGCCTTCACCTTCACCAAAACCCTAGCCTCCATCTCCCCTTCATCTCCACCACCACAACTACTCCAACCTCTTCCCTTCATCTTCCTCCTCCTTCATCTCCATGGGAAACACCACCAAGGGCATCAACAACACCAAAGGAATCCACCATCTTCTTCATCATCAACTTCAATCACCACCACCATCACTCCCTCACCTCATGGAGACCAATCACTCTCTTTGGTGAGTGATCTTACTCATTTAGACTTAGTCTATTCTTAGTATACATGTGTATTCATATCATGTTCAATTATGACTTCAATCCATGATTATTTAGCCATCAAACCCAAACCCTAGGAAATCAGTTTGCATGAAATCAGTTTTACCTTGGATTTCCAGTTTCCTGATGATTATGTTATACCGTTCATATATATATATATATACTTCTCTTATGTTCTAACCCTCCTGTCCTCTGTACTTGACACTTGTGCTCCTCCTGATTCGCCACCTGGCATTATATCATACTCGCCTGGGGAGTTTCACTGACTCCCCTGGATTCTCATGTCCAGGTCCTGGAGCCCGGAGCGTATGGATTTCTCCCTGTTGCTGCTCAGAGTGGCGCAGCGGTAGCGTGGTCTCTCCAGTTACCTCGTGAGCACTCTTTTGTACTGTTCATATACATGTATCTTTTATGTTGTCCATACATGTATATCTTTTGTATTCCCGCATTTGCGCATCAGTGATATAATATTATTGTTAATATTGGATCACTTCTGGTGATAATTCTGTAATTGTATATATGTGTTGGAATGTATAATGCACCATTTGCTTCCGTACTCTGATTCTTGTCTGTACTGATGCTTAGCGTATATACGGGAAGGTACTTCGGACTTACGTATATACGTTGCAGTGACGTCCCCGTATCCCTGGAATCGGGGCGTTACAGCTGGAATCTAGAAGAAGAAAGGGGAAAAGAAGAAGGCTGAAAATGAACTTCAAGAAGAGGTGCACATTTAGTAGAAAGAGAGCCCGTAGATCCAGAACTTATCAGCGAAAAGAGGATTCGTGTAGTTAATCCATTAAACATGACCGTGGCTAGTGGAAAGTCGAAGCAAACATCAATTAATGAAGCCGAGAAGAGAAAGTTTAAGGAGTTGGCACATGATTACTGCGTCATGTGTGCCTATGCTAAAGGTGTTCCTTTTAATGCCTTTAATAATGAAGAATTTGATCTATTCTGCGAGTGTGTTGGGCACCATAGGCCTGGGTACAAGGGACCGAGCCAGTATCAGTTTATGGTGCCTCTTTTAAATAAGGCATAAAACAAGATTGATGAAGAGATAGATAAAACTAAAGAATTGTGGGATGAATATAGGTGCAACATACAAACTAATGGGTGGACATATAGGAAGCATATGAGTGTGATGAACTTGTGTGTTCATTGCAAGATAGGCACACATTTTCTCAAGTCTATTGAAGACTCAACCAATGCACACACAGGAGAGTATATCTTCAATTGGGTGGAGAAGTGTATTCAGGAGGTTGGACAAAATTGTGTGTTACAAGTGGCGACAGATAACCATACTTCTAATATGCCAGCGAAGAACATATTGAAGATTACTCGACCTAATATTTTTTGAATAGTTATGCTAGCTCACACAATTGATCTTACGTTGGAGGCTATTGAAAAACTTCCAAAGTACAAGTTGGTGATTGAGAAGGCTAGATTGCTCACGGTTTTTCTTTATGCAAATCATAGCACTCTCACATTGATGCGTGAATTCACTAATAGGAGGGATCTGTTCAGCCGGGGATCACTGGATTTGCCACAACCTTTTTTACCTTGACCTGTCTTGTGGATAAGAAGTCACAATTGACTGCTATGGTGTCTTCAACCAAGTGGGATGATAATAGGTGGTCGAAGACAGAGAAGAGGAGAGCGACTAAAGCTACAATCTATTCTAATGTCTTTACTAATACAAGGGAGCTTTTGAAGATGTACACTCCTCTTTTCAAATTGTTAAGGATTGTCGATGTTGATCGAAGGTCCTTCATGAGTTTTGTCTATGGTATGTTTGAAGATGCCAAGAATGAAGTTCAAATTGCTTGCAACAGAAAAGAGACTACGTATCGACCGATAATTGATATAATTGAGACAGAATCTAGAGGAAAGCTTGATAGCACACTTTATTTGGCTGCTTACTACTTAAATCTCTATTATTATCATAGTGATAGGACAATCCAAGACAGTTCACGTGTGATTACCACACTTATGAATTGCATTAATGTGTTTTACCACGATGAGGACATTCAGGATAAAATTAGATCAAGTGAGGTCCTTTCGTACTAGATGAAGGAGGGACTTATGGGAAGTGGAATAACAGAAAGGTACCGTAAGGGTTTTAATGGCACAAACAATTTTGATCCAGGTAATCTTAATGTTTAAAATAACTAATCATGATTTTTAAATTTGTTAAGTTACTAAAATAGTGTGATATATTTCATTAACAACACATTGGTGGAGTTTCTATGGAGGAAATGTACCCTACATTCAGAAGATGACAATCAAGATTCTAAGCTTGACTAGTAGCCCATTAGAATGCGAGAGAAAATTCAGTGTGTTTGAGTGGGTAAATATGCTAAGACTAAGACTTGTATCAGTTTCAATCATTTAAATATGAAGTTTTTTTTATCCAATTATTTTTAACTCTATATCATTGTGTGATATATTAAAATTTGTAGATACATACTAAGAAGATAAATAGACTGGATTTCAAAAGGTTGAATGATCTTGTTTTTGTGCAATTCAACAAAAAAATGACACGAAAAAGAAGAGGAATGGGAAAGAGTACAAGGATGTGCTTGTAGGCGAAGACGATTCGAGATATTGCATTGGAAGATCATACTCGTTAAAGAGAGAACAATAAGGAAGAAGAGATCTTCCCTGGTTCTGGCCTTATATTGGATCTTGTGACAGCGGTAAGTGGGGCTGATGAAGATCATATTAGATGAAGTAACAAGATTACAGGGTGAAGAGCTGCAAAGGGGAGGAGCGCACAAGAGGGCTTGTCTAGCGCAGTACTTGATGACATTTCCGATGATTATTAAGATGGAGAAATTTTGGGAGAAGATGATGGTGTTGACGTTGAAGACTTTGTAATTCTGAGGAGTCAGATCCTGATATTCGCTATAAAGATGACGATGAGGACGAGTAAATGGAGTTAGAGATGAGCTATCTATGTTATTTGAATATCAAATACTTGTCGTTATTTTTTGAATTTGGATGTAAAAGACTAATGAGTTATGTTGTCATCTCGTGATTATGATGTTGGACTTGGTATTTGTTGGTTATGTATTTATGTGGTTTGCTAATATTTATTTCTAACTTTGTTTTTTTGTTTCATTAAATTTTTTTGGTAATCTGTATATTTGAACTTTGATAGATTACTTGTCTACTAGATCCTCTTCTTTTTCTATTTACAGATAATGATTTGTACTCTGAAGAAATTTGTTGATTCATCATTTAACCCATCATATGACGAGCAAAAAGATAAGTTCTCTTACTTTTTAAATTCCTCTTAGTACTAACAATTTAATTTTACAAGTTATATTTATTGTATCTTTTATGCTTTTTTAGGAGTTTATAGAATTCATATTTGCTTGTCTGAAGCATTATAATATTATTATATATTAAAATAATAATAAAATATGTAATTTGTTTAATCACCGTTTAAACCGTTTAAGCATTATGCGCTGTCAGACCGCGCGTGTACAAGAACAACTTTTTAGAACATTGTTAGTAACATTTAATTTTTGCCATACTAAAATGATTTTATCTAATAATTCTTCCCATAAGTACAAACTAGTTGGACATGAGTTAGGTATGGTAAATGAACCACGACATTTGGACTTTTTACAATAAATCTAGACACAAGACTCTTAAAATTTCTCAATATGATTTGGTAACCCTTTGGGCTTTCCTCATTTAGTGATTGATAACCCTTGGGCTTTCCTTATTAAAGGGCTAATGACCCTTGAGATACATTCATTGAATCTAGACATATCCCTTTAGGTTTTTCTCGTTATGAGTTGGTAACTATTGAGCTAAATTCATTGAATATAGACAAGACCCTTGAGCCACCTTCATTAAGGGATGGTGATCCTTGAGTTACTAGTAGAGTCCTATAAATAGGCTCCCTTGTAGTTCATTTGAGAGAGGACAAAAATAAGAAGAAGACCACCAATTAACAAGAGTGCGTTCAGTTGTAAGTAGAGCTATATCCTGCATTAGACCGAGGAGGTCACTTGTCTGTTCAGATCAAGGAGATCATCAAAAAATCTGATTGGTGCACACCAGAGTTCTTCAACTGTAGTTCTTGGAGACAATTTGGTTTTGAGATCCTTACACCGAAGTAAGCCAAATATTCTTTCAAGCACAACGTTTAAGGACGCACAACAACTCTACTACTCGGGAACACTCTAATCTCGAAGTCGCCTTCTGGGAGTCACTCCGCAATTCGGGAACACTTCGATCTTGTATTACAATTTATAAAGATTAAAGGAAAGTCCGCTTCTCTCTAGTCTATATTTCACATATTGTTCTAACAAATGTGTATGTGATACTTGTATATGCATGTTGTGTGTATTCATATGCATGCATGAAGGAAGGGACATACATACATAATACATACATAAATATAAAGAGATAGACTTGTGCTATTTCAAAAGGATTCGAGGCCGAATCTTTCCCATTCAAATACAACCCTATCACATTCGAATGCAATACCCACTCAGTTAAAGTTGATCTATATTATTTAAAGTAACTAAAAATCAAAATCAAATGTTTTGAATAATTTTTGCCTATACGTCAAGCGGCGCAAAATGGACGGCCTAAAGTAATGAGTTTGTTAGATTTATGTCTTTAGACATACAAATTCTCGATCCAGCCATTTGATTATGATCTACACATTTAAAAACCTCTACAAACTAATTTTTGTTAGGTTTTACATGTTTTACACTGTTAAACTAACCAACTCACTATTTAGGCCGTCTATTTTTTCCCTTGCATGATGCATGTACAAAAATTATTTAAAATACTTGATTTTTGGTTTATAAATACTTGAAATAATATAGAACAACTTCAACGGAATGGACCTTGTATGCAGATGATGTTGGGATTGTATTTGAATGGGAAGGATTCGAGCTCGAATTCTCCTAGAATTACAGAAGTCTACCTCTCTCTCTCTCTCTCCATATATATATATATATATATATATATATATATATATATATATATATATATATATATATGAGGAAGGGGCATGCTTGATCTGGCAAGCAGGGGAAGATGAAGCATACGTTTTCACTCATTGAGCATAACTGTGGATCATTGCATCTCTCTAACTAACTATGAAATATGTTTGTTGAATTTTTATAGGATGTTTTATCTCGAATGAAAAATTTTAGTCATTTGTTTGAATTTATAGTATAATCTCTGTTAGATGATTTGTGCAAAATTATTTTTCCAAAACATGAAAGAGTTTTCAAACTATATATATTATTATACGTATACATATATTTCAACAAATCTAAATAACTCATTACTAAGATTTTATTTTGTCATGCTAAAGGTCATGAGTTTCAAAGCTTGAAGTTGAGAATATTTTTATCTAATTAATTCCCCATAGGTATAAACTACTTGGGCTTGAGCTGAGTCTGATTAATACAACCAAGACCTCTGGACTCTCCACACTAAACATGGACAAGTCTCTTGGGTTACACTAATTAAAGGCCAATGACCCTTAAGATAGCAACCCTTGGACTGGATCCAGTGAATGTGGACAAGTTTTTTGGACTGCACTTGTTAAAGACATGTGATTGGCTATCATCATTAAGTGATGGTGGCCATTGGACTGGATTCAGTGAACCTAGGCAAAGTCTCTTAGGCTGCACTCATTAAAAATCAGTGACTCTTACGTTACCATCATTAAGAGATGGTGACCCTTGGACTGATTCAGTGAATGTAGACAAGTCTCTTAGCTTTTACTCATTAAAGGCCAGCGACCATTGGGCTACCCTCATTAAGGGATGGTAACCCTTGGACTGGTCTAAGTCTTATAAATAGGCTTCCATTTAGCTCATTTGGAGTATTACCAGAAAAATCAAATAACAAAGAGTTGGCTAGTTTTTTAGAGTGCAGTTACTAGGTGCACAAGTGGGTTCAGCCCGTCAGTAGAGCCATATCCTCTGTCAGACCAAGAATGTTACTTATTTGAACAGATCGAACAGATCACCAAAGTGTTTTGGTTGGCGCACATACGAGAACTACAATTGTTGTTCTTGAATGTAATTTGGCTTTGGGATCCTTACACCGGAGCAGGCCTAATATTGCTTCAAGCACAGTGTTCAAGGACACACAACAACTTTGCTATAAAAGTTTTAGATTTTTCAATTTTAAGTAAAGTTCACTTTCCTCTAATCTATTTTCTTTTGTTCTAACAATCGTTGGTTTTAAATGTGATCCAAAAATGATGAGTATAAGGTGAAATTACATAACTTTGTAAAGAAAAAGTACAATGTTATGGAGTAAGGAATACTTTTTTAGACAGTATGGCATGAAAGTACACCTAGAAGGAGGTGAATAAGTGTAATGCTAATCAAATGTGGAAATACAACAAATAAAATGAATAGTGCAAATGGTTAACTCAAATTAAGAAGTAAAGAAGGATTCCCTATGATGGTTTCTAGAACTTCTCTTCTATGTTCTTCTAGACAATGAATTGAGATGCTCAATTGCCTTCTTGATTGAGAGAGTAAAAACCGACAGGTATATAAATGATGCAAGAAATGGATAACAAGTACAATGAAAGTAGAAACACAAGTGTAAGAAATAACAAATAGAGTAGAGTAAGCGAGAAAGCAATCACAAATATAAGAGATTTGTTTCGAGGTTCAAGCACAAAACTCTACGTCCACGCCTTCACCGCGTGAAGGATTTCACTATCCACTAAGGATCTTCTATAAAGAAACTATATGGTCTACACAAGATCAGAGTACACTACTCCAACTCTCAATCATCTATACAAGAGGTAGCACAAAGCCAATGGGATTTACAAGCTCTTGGTGACAACAAAAATCACAAACACCCTTTTTTACAACTTCATATATATATAATGAGAAGTGAATCTCAAAAAGTTTTGCGAGAGAGAAAATTCAGTTGAAATAAATGAATTTAAGAGCTGAAAACTTGTAGAAATTGGTTTAGAAATGAGAGCACTTGAAACATGGCAAGTAGAAAACTTTCTTTTTCGAATAAACTTGATTTTTAAAATATTTCTCAAAGTCAAAAGATTTCTTTATATTTAATCCTCTCCAAATGAACTATATATATAGGCAAGTGATAAATATCATTGGAGGGGTCTATCAGGGTATTAGGAGGGTGATTAAACTCAAAAAGAGTAAATATACCCGTTGGAGAAAAAGTTAAAAACTTCAGAATTTAAAAACTAGCCGTTACCCGGCTGCAGAACTTCGGTCGACCAGCCGGTCGACCGGCTGCCTAAATAAAAAATACCCGTTATTTGTCAGTCAACCACTCAGTCGTCTGATCTTAACCGAGACTTAGGTGCTCCAAAATTCTGACGGTCGATCGAATGCTAGGTTTGACGGTTGACCCGTCGATCGCCCGACAAACGTGCACATGAACAAGTGCACAGGCTACCAGTTATATATTTTGTTGCACTGGTCCGGTCGACTGCCCGATCGACTGACCCAACCTAAAACATATTTTAAAGAAGGTTTTTGAAATTAAATTCATTTCTAAATATTTTAAACCAGTTTGAGATTTGATTTGACAACACATAGGCTATTAGATACATGTTTGAGACATGATATAAAAAATTGAGAAATATAGGACATGTGTAACGCTCCAAAATTCTAAATCTTGATTTAGTACTTGTTAAAAAGAATAAACTAATGGTGTGAGGTGATGACCAAATTAAGCCGGTATAACAATAGATGTTTAGTCATCTCGCGGGAAAAAAATTTGGAAATAAGGGGCATGGGTATTTGATATATGCACATATATACATCTGCATGTATATTGGGTATATGTAAATCTTTGTGAACATGATCATCCTTGTATGAATATATGTACTTATATTTGTATATTTCAAATATATATTGTTCATACTTATATATGTAATAAAAGTATATATGTACATTTGTAAATACAAGTATATAAATTAAATACCAAGAAAAATATCATAATTTTATTTTGTAAAGGACTTAGTGGGAAGGGGTAGGTGTGCATGAGATGGGTAGATGGATGGCTAAGCTCTTACTTGGGAGTAGTGAGGACATGTGGCTTAATGAGAGAGATGGAAAAGAATTTATAAGAATAATAAAAATTTGAGAGAGGTTTTTATGTAAAATGAGGAGAGATATTTCTCATCCTTCTCCTTCATTTTCTAAGGCTGAAAAAAGTCTCACTTTTATCTCCCCCAATCCCTAAAACCCTAGATCCCTCTCTCACAAATCTTCTCTTCCCTAACCCTTTCTCTCTTCCCGTCCCTGGAAATGGTGGCGCACCCCAGCAGGAGGCTGGGGCGTGCACGCACGTCGACCGTGCCTAGGCCGCACGCAGGCAGCGTACCGCGCTGGCGGCGCTGGGGGGGCCGCCGCCGGTCTGGGTAGGAGGGGCAACACCCTTTTAGGTTGTTCCTCTACTCTCACACCCCCTTTCCCTTTTGTAACACCCCGCTTCCGGAATACGTACTTAGTTGCGTATTCAGATTTTTCGATCGTATTTTTCGATTTGCTTCCTGTATTTGTTTTGTATTATGAATTCTTTATATGATTGTTTTGTCTTGGATTTGGATTCGTGGACTCGGAGTCAGCCCTAGTCTGAACCGAGGGCCCGATCCTAAAGTATTACTCGATTTGGATATTCTGGTATTCCGATTTGACCGATTTCAGTTTTAAACATCGTTTTCCAATATTCTAGATTTTTCATGATTTTCTGGAATTTTCCTCAATTAAATTGAAAATCTTCAAGACCGGTGTCGACCAGTACCGCTGACCGATTCTCGGATTTTTAATTTACAAACTAATTGGAATTACTAAAAGTGTCTTTAGACATTATTTCTTAAAATCACATTTCCTATCTAAATACTTTTTCTGAGGATTTTATGAATTTATGAAAATTCCACCGGATTCGGTATCGGCCAGTATCGCTGGTTGACTCCAGGATTTTTGGTTTACAATTGGAAATGAATTTCTGAATTCCGCTTTCACTTTACTTCTTAAAATCATATTTTATTCTTTAATACATTTTCTGAGATTTTTCAGAATTTATCAAAATCCGGCCGACCCGGTGTGGACCGGTATCGGCGGCTGACTTCCGGATTTTTAATTTGAAAACGGGATTTTATTTTGGAAAACCGATTTCATATTATTCTTCAGGATGACGTTTTCTACCTCCGGGTATTTTTGGGGATTTTTCTGGAACAGTCGATTTTTGCGGCCATATTATAATATTATTATTTATTCAAAACTTATCCTTTCTCCTCTTTCTTCCCTTTCTTTTCTCCCACCAACTCCTCCACGTGGGAGACACACCCCCTCACCTACCCCCATCTCCCATCACATCACATCCCCATCACCATCACACTCTCTCTCCCTTTATTTTCCTTTTCTTCTCTTTTCCTTTTTCTTTCCTTCATTTTTCTTTCTCTTCTCTACTTCTTCCTCTTCCTCTTCTTTGGTGATCACCGCACCCGACCCCATCCAGCCACCACCGCCGGCGCTCCGGCCACCTCGACGCCGGCGGGGACCCCCCATCTTCTCTCTCTTCTTCTTTTCTTTTCTTTTCTTTTCTTTCCTCCTCTTGGATCCGGCCAACCACCTCCTCACCGGACTCCCTCCTCTCCTCCGGCGCTGCCCCGGCGAGGGCAGACCGCCGCCGGCAGTGGCCGGCGGCCGTGGGCGGCCAGGGGGCCCGCCTGGGCCCCCTGTGCATGGCTGAAGGGGGGCACAACCCCCCTTCTCTTTCTCTGCTGGAGGGGGGCAATAGCCCCCCTCCTTTGTTCTGTTGAGGGGGCAGCGGCCCCCTCCTTCTCCGCCGGCGGCCAGCGCCGCCCGACGCCGCCGCCTGGCCGGCGGCCAGGCCGAGCGCCCCCAAGGGGGGGCGCTGTGTGCGGGAGCCAGAGAGGGGCAAAGCCCCTTCTCTCCCTTTCTCTCTCCTGCTTCCCTCTCTCTTCTCTCCCTGGATCACTCTCTCTCTCCTGGGACTTTCCCTCTCTCTCATTCTCTCTCTCTCTCTCTCCTGTGAACTCTCACTCTCCCTCTCTCTCCTGTCCTCTCTTTCTCTCTCATGAATTGTCCTCTCTCTCTCCCTGTTTTCTCTCTCTCTCCCTCTCTCTCTCTCCGCGTCCTTCTCCGTTGGTGAGACTTAGGACCGGCCACTCCTTTTGGATTGGGGCCGCGTTCTTCTCCGTTGGCAAGACTTAGGGCCGGTACCCTCCTTTTGGATTGGGGCCGAACTTCCCTTCGTCGGGCGCAGCAAGGAATCTTGTCGGCGAGTGATTTTCCTCGCCAAGACTTTCCTAACGCGGATCTCACCCCGCGTCTAGGCAATCCCTTAACGCGCTCCGCGCGTTTCTGTATTAACGCGACGCAGAACCCACGTCCGCGTCCGCGTTTCCCTCGCGTCCGCACTTGAACGCAGATCTCGCGTTTGAGGCATCTCTGCGACGCGAACCCCGCGTCTGCGAACCCCGCGTTGTGGCTCCTTCGCGACGCGACTCCCACGTCTGCGAACCCCGCGTCTGCTATTCCTGCGTCTGTGATTCCCGCGCCTGGTACTTTCCGCGACGCGATCCCCGCGTCTGCTCTTTCCCGCGTCTATTATTCCTGCGACGCGACTCCCGCGTCTGCGTCCCCTGCGTCTCTCTCTCGGAAGCCCGCGTCTCCCTGTATCCCTTTCTCTCTCTAGGTTTCTCTCTCTAACTCTTTCTCTTTCCTCTTCACCTTCTCTCTCCTCATAATTATATATTATTTTATGGCGCGTGCGCGAGTTCCACGGATTCCAGACTTTTCGGCTTTCCGGTGATTTAGGCGAGTGTTCTCGCTCTCGCCTCCTTTTGGGTTTCCCCGCTTCGTCGGGTCGATATGCGTTTCCCTTCATGTATTCATGTATCATGTATTGGGCTGAGTCCCTGTATTTGTGTATGGCTGAGTGCCAATGACTGGACATGTATTGCTCTGTGACGAATGCTTGTACTAGGGTAGTTTCATTCCTGTACATATACCATGCCTGTGATGTA
This sequence comes from Agave tequilana, assembly GCA_038442645.1. Taxonomy (NCBI): domain Eukaryota; kingdom Viridiplantae; phylum Streptophyta; class Magnoliopsida; order Asparagales; family Asparagaceae; genus Agave; species Agave tequilana. The sequence goes on from JAVJIF010004522.1 coordinate 123,660, forward strand.
CTTGCTGCTTTATAACATGTGGTACTAACACTGCAGGTCTCTCCATGCTTCAGCCTCCGGTTCCTCACTATCTCGTCAGAGACGTGATTGGGACCGTCAGGTTCTCAGTTCAGCCTCCGGTCACTCACTGTCTCGAAAGAGAGGTGATTGGGGCTGGCAGGTCTCTCGGTGTTCAGCCTCCGGTCACTCACTGTTCCGAAAGGGAAGTGATTGGGACCGTCAGGTCTTCGGCTCCGCCTGGTCATCATGATCAGCGTTCAGCGCTTTGTCACTAGATTCGTCTAGGCGAGATGCTGCCGGATTTTCTACTCGCACTTTAAGCCGAGTTGTCCCGGTAACCTTGCCAGACGCTCCAGGGATAAATCCTGCTTGCTGTCTGTATTCCAGCTTGCTCAGCTCCGCTTAGTTGTGCTCAGCTACTGCTTTACTACATGCTAATGCCTGTCTCCTGTTTATACTACTTGTCATTACATGATACTATTTAACACATGTATATCACCTGACATGCTACTACTTAGCAAGACCTCTTGTCATGACATGACTTGCCACCGGACTAATATCAACCTCTCGACATGATTGGTTACCTGCCTCCTGTTATGCCTGTTATGTACCCCTGTCATATTAATACTTGACTTGTGATTATCACATTACGGGAATCCTGCCTTGTTATCCTGAATGGAACTAAGTGCCACACAGAGTAAAGTGCCACACCATATTCGGTGGGGGCCACCTCTTGAATCTGTGGGGGCCACCTCTAGAATCCATCCCCTCAGAACAAAGTGCCACATGGAACAAAGTGCCACACCATACACGGTGGGGGCCACCTCTTGAATCTGTGGGGGCCACCTCTTGAATCTGTAGGGCCATTTCCTGTCATGACCAGTTATTCCCGTAATCTGTTAATATTGGTAAGTTATAATAAACAACTTGCACCTGGTTTGGGGAAACTGATGGGCCCTGATTAATCATGTTCATGGTGGCACTATCGAGTCACGCGTGGCCAAATACTTGGGGATCACCTGGCGGCCACCAGGGATTCCGTGGGGTGTGCTGGCACCCCTACTCCTGATTATTCCTGCCGAGTATGCACACGCCCTAGGCTCATCTCTATGGGATCTGCGATACTCTATTCCTGTTCGGGCGTAAATAAGTCCCGGTACCTAGCGGTACGTTCCGGCTCAGCACCGGATACTCCTGAACCGTTGTCCCGGGCATGTACGGGGCCCATCCAGAACATGATTCATCGAACTTTATCAGTTTCCAAATAACTGGCTATATAAGTTGTGAGTGGAAGTATGTGGGAATGGGACACATACTGAAGCTTGGAACTTAGGCGGCCCCAATTATAATAAAATACGAATATGCAATTTGCTGTGGTTTTGTAACTCGGGTTGTACGCGCTCGGATTACGGTGACATGAGACAAAGGTATATAGATGAGGGTTTCCTTGTTTGGATTATTCCTTCGAAGTACTAGTCTCATGGGGCCGTGACCTAAGCTTGTACAATCGGTTTTGCTCGTAATCGGTTTTAATTCGGTTTTAATCGGTTTTATTCGGTTTTATCGTTTTATGTTAGTTTAGGAGATATCTGGTGTTGCCCTATCTACTTTACCTTCTCTTCTCTTATCAGACCATGAGTAGTTCCTGCTTGATATCTACTTGCTCCTGCATGCTTATCTATGCTCGCCACTTGGCTTTTGTATCACCACTCGCCTGGGGAGTTTCATCTGACTCCCCTGGATTCTCATGTCCAGGTCATGGAGATTGGAGCGTGTGGATTCTCCCAGTTGCTGATCAGAGTGGCGCAGCGGTAGCGTGGATCTCCAGCAGACCGTCCAGAGTCTTATCCTTCCAGGCCCCCCTGTGTGCCTCTCGAGTTTTCCTTTTGTAAACTCGTGAGTGCCCTTTTGTACTGTTCATACTTGTACATCTCTTTGTAATCTCGCAATTGCGCATATCAGTGATGTAATATTCATGTAATATTGGATCACCTCTGGTGATAACTTTGTAATTGTACTCATATGTTGGAATGTATAATGCACCACTTACTTCCGTACTCTGATTCTTGCCTGTACTGATGCTTAGCGTATATACGTGAAGGTACTTCTGACTTGCGTATATACGTTGCAGTAATGTCTCCGTATCCGCCAGGATCGGGGCGTTACACCTTTGTAAGTTGATCAGAACCTTAACTTTCTCCTTCTTGTTTTCCTTTTATAACTCAATTTCCTTCTTTTTTCTCTGGTGATGGCCAGCTATGGCATTGACAGTAAAGCGGAGACGCGGGGACTTCGAAGAGGAGGAGGGACCATGGTGAGAGTTATCTTCCATCTTCATTCATGTTTGATTTAGAACTTTTAATATCTAGATAAATCTCAGAATTGATTCCAATTTCAGATTTAAATTCGTCTATGCCTAGATCTTGTTCCATTCTTAGTGATTGCTCTTGATTATGTGAGAAAAATCTTATCTTGATCCAAGTTTATTTGTTAATTTTTAAATTTTCAGGAAAATTCCCATGAATATGTATTGATCAATGTGTATCATCTAAGGGAGTCTTCAATCTATATTTCTCCTTTATTTCTCTTGTAAATTTTCTGAACAAAATAATTATTTTGAGTAAACTAATGAATCTTCCTTGTAGGTGAAGAAATCTGTTAAACATCATAACCTGTAAAATTGGATTTAGAATACAAGTGTATTGGCGCTAAATGGTATCGTATTATATACTATTGAAAAGACAATGAGTCTACTTTTCAATGGTTCATACCATGTCCTTATTGCTGTAACTTAAATTATGACTGAAATATTGCATATCAGTCGAAACTGTCGTGCTGCAGAACTCATTCACAGCTGATGAGTTTCTGAATATTTGGAGCAGTATAGTTAAATAAAACCTATCATGTGATATATCATTGGAAAGGTAGTGAAGTCTAGTTTCTAATAAATCTTTTCTTGTTCTGTTTTAATATGTATAATGAAAGTTATTATAAAAATGTCATTAGTTGTCTGGAACAACTGAGCCATGAAAGGTATTTAAGTAGCAAGTTCACGTCTAAGGATCATGTACCTAAAGAACTAACTGATACTAAACATAATTAATAAGGAATAGTCTTTTGGTGGGATATGGATACCTTGTACAAATCATTAGTTACTTCTAATTTCTAGATAAGTCGGTAATTGATTCTTCTTGATGTAGAATAAAGAGGGGTCATAGTGTACAAGCTTAAACTAGTTTTTGTTTTATAAATAGTTAATGTGTAGATGAGATGTGTTGAAGGTGAAAGGGGTTAGGTTAGACGTTTCAAAACTTGAGGAGGATAGCCAAGTTGATTGAGTTGACGAACCGATTGGTTTCGTTCCTGATATTAATACATGTAAGTCATTGATTCTTAAAATTGTTAGAAGAAACCTTTCACAGTGCTAATAAATATTAGATTCTATTAGGGGTAGAAGTGATGCCTGGTACGGTAAAGCACCCCATATAGTGGGTCAACTTTTCGACATCGATTTATATGAATATTTTTACTATACTCACGATTTGCTTTTCAATGAACGAATAAACGTTCTAATAACATACTGACTTAAATTGTTAAATCATTGGTAATTAAACTAAACTATTTTCTACTATTGAATCAACTAGATTTAAGAAATCTATTTGGATATTTATTGATAAAATTAATTCATTCACTTTTTACCGGTTCCAAGTTAGGAAAAGATTGAAGTGTTTAGATATTATATTCAGCTTATGTCATAGTCTCCTGTGTTGATCAGAAAGAGAAGGTTAATTATATAGAAGTTGTTGATCTCTTTCTGAGTTCGACTCTTTAATTTCTAGTGGTTTAAAATATATCTCGCATATTAATTTAAGACTTCTTACTAGCATGTAATCCCTTGAATGCAAGCTAAGTGCATATTTTAAACCAAAAATATGATCTCCGATTTACATATCTTGGTGCGATAACAAAGAGGAAACTTAAATGAAAGTATCTCATTGTGAGAAGTTAAATTGTTTGGGTAATAATTATCTATTGTTTTAATGTCAACTTTAGTATGAATAAATTAGGAACTTACCATAGTCCGATGAGACAAGTTACCATACAAAAAAAAAAATAGACATCATCAATTATTACAAATGAATTTCAGAAAATTATGAGATAAACAAGGTGATGATAAGTAAAACTGTAACTAACAGTAAACCATGAAGTCCAACCTTGTTAGGGATGGTAACCAAAATCAGAAGTCCAAATGTGAATAATGACATCGAACTAACTATAATAACCATTGCTACACCAATACTGGATAATCGGTATCTCTTCTAGAGTAATATATATGAACTAAGAACATGAACTACTTTGAATAATGGATGTCGTAGATCTATAAAAATAAAGTAAGTAAATTAGAAAACTCAGTGATGGATTTCACTACTAACTAATCCAAACCCGATCAATCCTAAATCTCTAATTTGTACGATATGAGTGAACGATCATAGGGCAACGAGCTAGTTTGTGCTTAAGTATAAATATTAAGTAGATATGCACATAGACTGGATTACAATTATCAATTAATAGACCAATGATCTAACCGATATATGCCGATTATGATTATTACCTAATTGTTATGGATACAGTTATTTGTACAATACATATACATATACAATTGTGATATATCATATAACCATATACTATTGATAACTTATTGATGATGGTTATTGACTAATATGCTTGATGACTAGTGAAGTATGTACTCTCGTTTTCAAGTAATAATTCCTACTGAAATAAATGATGCGTGTAAGTGTGAATCTAGTAGACTATTATTAATTTCAAAGCATGCTAAAACCCTGGTCAAGGATAAGCAGCGTAGTCAAGTTCATTCTCTAAATACCTAATATGTGAATAAGAATCATAACTAGTTAACAGAATTAATCATATGACCTAAGACGTGCATTGAGAATGCAATTAATTGTTTGATGCGTCGTTGAATGAATTATAAATGTAAGTGGTATGTAGTCTGAATGCGTGCATATAATGGATAGTTCACGAACTTGATCGTGTGCAGCATATCAATCACATGATTGGTGATTGGAAAAAGTTTAACAACACGCAACTGACATTGTGTGTGTTACCTTGATAGTTGATGTGTATGTGATGTTGTGTTTGCATGTCGTGTTATTTTTATGCATATGAAGGAAGGGGCCTGCGGGAGCCGGTGGGAGGAGAAAGACAGTGTTGTTATTTTGTGTGTGTGTGTGTGTGTGTTTATTTATTTTTGAAGGAAGGGGCCAGCGGCAGCTGGTAAGTGTGAAGACGGGGTATGATATTGTGTGTTATTAAACGAAGGAAGGGGCCAGCGGGAGCTGGTAGGTGTGAAGACGGGGTATGATATTGTGTATTGTTATATGAAGGAAAGGGCCGGCAGGGGCCGGTGGGTGCAAAGACGGAGTATGGATGGGCCGTAAGTCATAAAGTAAAGATGTGCTTATCCAAATGCATAGTGTTGTGTGCTTATATCTTGATGTAAGACTTTGAAATATTACTTTATTATAGGAGATAATGAATAATTATATGATGTGTGTATGCATACAAGTTTTATCCATGTACCACTTGAAGAGTGATACGATATACAACATGTAAGTATGTTTTGTGATATATATATATATATATATATATATATATATATATATATATATATATATATTATCTAGATTAACTAATTGTGATTGGTGTACCGTCGTATATAGTGTATGGATTATGTACACAGGAAATGAATCTGGTAATTAAGTAAGTCACTAAATTAAAGTATTCGATACAACTCATAAACCCTGTAAATTATAGTGCAGAGATTAAGTTGTAAAGTCGTTGACCGAAAGAGTCAAGTCATTTTGGCAAACTATAGAGATAGTCGGGTCGACTGTTTACCTTGATATAATTATTTCTTTTCTTTATTCATATTCGCCTTGCCATTTGAAGAAAAACATACTTCTTTTTATTTTGACATGTATATCATTTTCTTAATCTCCTTTTTACTCTCCTCACTGAGCTGTTGAGCTCACCCCCCACAGATTATTAGTTTTTAGGTCATGGTGAGGCGAATGCCCAATTTAAAATTTCAAACACCTTGTTGGAAATTCTATTATATAGAAAAGTTTTAGAGTTGTAATTTGTGTGATTGTAAAGTTTCATGTTGTATATGCTTACAATTTTATTGATGTTATAATAGCATAAGTTAGATTTGATCCTGAAGAGTTGGATTTATAAATAATTTGGTGTTATGTTCTGGATGCTGAGAGGGGTACTCTCGAGCATATGTTTCTTTTGTTTTCACATAAGTAGGCGATGTCAAGCCGAAATTATTATTTGGAGAATAAGTAGGTTGTTTTGAGCCGAAATATTATTATGATTGCATGGGCGATTGTTGACTTTGATCTACATGTTTGAATTGAGAATAAGTAGGCTGATGTTGGCCAAAATTATTGTGGATTGAAATGCATATTTGGGTATACCAGTATTTACAAAGAAAGTGCTACCGAAATTTTTAAGGATTTGGAGATGATTATGATAATCTATCAGTTTAAAAGAATGTTTATGTTAATTGAGAATCTAAGAAATCTGGGACCGTTACAACATGCATCAAAAAACAAATTTTTGTAAAATGCCAAAATTGAAAAACTAGATATGAAAACTTGTATTTTGTGTGTGACTTCTTAAGTATCAATTCTATATTTTACACTTAAACAATCTATTTTCTTACATCTGTAATAAGTCTTCAAGCAATTTTCAAATGAGCTTCTTCAACAAGTCAATCTTGATCGTCCAAACTTGAATTCCATCATTGAGTGATCTTGAGACTTGAACACTTTTCTTATGAGGAAGAGAAACAAACTATCTTTTGAACCTGAAAAACTTAAACACTTGAGCTTAATTAGTACCGAATAACTTTATGTATTTTGTAATCATCAAAATAAAATCGGAGAGTGTACCCTTGGGCCAACATGGCAATCTTCTTTTATTTAGTTAATCGATCAGAATAATTTAGACTATTTTAAAGAATTAATGAAAGTTGATGGTTAGAGTTGAATTTTTTTTTTACATACGAAAAATAAATTTAACTAGAAATTTACTAACAATTTTCAAGTGACCAACTATTTAATTTTGGGACTGACTTTTAATTTTATGTAAATTGCTTTTTGTTGTGTTCAACGACCCCCAATTCGAAGTCCTAGCTGAGTCAAATCGACCCACTGTTTTGCCAGTGGAAAGAATTTATATCACTATCCAGATCCCTTCCACCAAGGGGTGTGAACGGGTCCGGGCCAGCCCGCCTACCCGCACAGACCCAGCTCGGGTAGGCACGGACGTGTCCGTGTTTGGGTAAGGAGGCCCGGGCCTCCCCTCCGCCACCACTGCCTCTCGCCTCCCCCTCAAATAAAATGTCAAAAAAATATGTGAGTGCTCGGGTTCAAATCATGAGCTTCTTCATAGTAAGAAGAATGTGATGACCAACTACACCACTTACATATTTTAAGATATTGTGAATAAAAAATTATTTTAATAAATCTATTTTTTTAAAAAATATACTTTAAAAAGTTTTTTTAAATTTTTAAAAAAATTCTAAGGCCGAACCAGGCCGGCCTAGGTATGGCCCGGTCAAGCCTGAGCTGGCCAGCGGGCCGAGCTTGGCCGGGCCGCCCGTCTCTTGTGGGCGGGGCCGGCCTTGGCCTGATGGGGTCAGGACTGGGCCGAGGCAAACCCGACCCGTTTGCACCCCTGCTCCCACCAAAAGCGCCCAGAATTAGCATCCTCACCTTACAGTGGTCCTCTCTTCAAAATGAATAAAAAGCTTTCAGGCGTTATACTTAAAAAAAAAAAAAAGCTGAATAAAAAGTTGAGCTCAAATCATGCCTGACAGAAAATGGAAGATTCCAACAGGCATCAGCAGAGAGAACACGTGGACTGAAAGAATCGGGCCCCTTCTAAAAATCAATAGAATATGCCGAACCACATCTCAAAAAGCAATTCTGGTCCCCAGCCCCTTCACGGGACGCAGTTTGTAGATGGTTCACAAGCCGGCAGTTCCTACCGAATCACAGCTGTTTGGTTTGCTTGCTCAGTGCTCTTCCCTCCCTCATTATATATTCTCAACTCGATCCTCTCTCAGCCAAGCAACACAATGCCAATGCCAATGAGGCCTTCCATCCCCCACCTCCTCATTCTCCTGCTCCTCCTCTCCGCCGCCGCCGCCGCCTCGGTCGACGAGAGCTGCAAGGCCATCTCCGCGGCCCGCCCCAACATCGGGTACGAATTCTGCGTCGCGTCTCTCGATTCCGATCCAGCGAGCCACACGGCCGGCCCCTGCGGGCTGGCAATCGTGGCCGCGAAGCTATCCGTTGCCAACGCCACACGCATTGTGTCGAAAATCGGTTCCTTGATGGAGGAGGAGTCCAACCCTTCACTCAAGGACTGCTTGAGTGTTTGCTCCGAAGTCTATTCGGAGGCAATAGACCACTTGAACGAAGCAATCACCGACCTCGACTCCGAGAAGTATAAAGACGCAATGGTGTTCCTCAGCGCGGCGCTCGACGCCTCGGACAACTGCGAGGAAGCGTTCGACGAGGAAGGAGAGGAGTCGCCGCTGGCCGCAGAGGATAAAGATTACGGTAGGCTGGCTGACATTGCTCTCACCATTGCTGCCTCTTTGGGATGATTTTTGGTGGTTGGTGGTGTTTTGCTTGGTTGTATGCTGCTGCTGCTGGTGGTCAAAAAGGGATTTTTTTTATATATTTTTATTTCCTTTTTCCCCTTTCTCTGTTGACTATCTGTCCATAGTGCAATTTACAAAGGTTCATTTCCAAGGATAGCTGCCTCACTTTGTTACTGAACTGATAGTTGTGAAAAAAAAGTTTATTGGTGGAAATTCAAGATAGCTGGTCTTCTTGTACATTGGATCGAGCAAAGTGCAATTTTAGCCTATATTTTCTATATATTTAATTTCCTTGAGTAAAGGGAGTAAATTTCCATCATATTTTATTAATAAAAAAAGATAATGAAACAAGTTATATACACCAAAATCACGGAACATAAATTGCAGGATATTCCTCCATTACTATCAACAATTCACTAAAATCATCATGTTCCATCGAAATGAACATAAAACTCTATCTTATTTAATTTACAAGAAAAGAAGGATGCAAAGACGTAGACAACAACACACACAGTTGATTTTTCAGAAGGAAAAAAAAACAAAATATATATAAAAAACCATCGGAGCACCATCGGAGCTCCACCCGCACCTTTGCGGACCAGTTGAAACAACCATAATGGCATCATTAGGGGAAATTGTTGGACTGAATTGATTCTTGCCTCAATGATTGAGCCTGGGCTTTTGTATGGGAATGAATGACATATCGGTAGAATTAGTTGTTGGGTAGTTATGAATCACATGAGGAAGGCTCAAATGCCAGGAACATACAAGCAATTTCACGTAGAGGTGATGAGTGAGGGTCTCAAAATTAACAGGCTGTCTCTCAACATGTCACGGGCTGGAAAGCGCCATCTAAACTACCTGCAAATCAATCGGCTGTCACAATGTATTGTTTTTAGTTTCAGCATAGTGACACAGATGAGTATCATATACATCAGATGTCAAAGTCCTTTTACGAGCTTTCACGATAATTTTCATAGGAATCTAAGATCATGACAAGAGAATAAATTGATTTTTCTATTATCTTGGGTTTGCTTCCAAGTCCCAAGAAAATATTTTGTCAACAAAAAACAAAACAACACAAAATCTATCAGGTGAACATGTTTTTATCTTGGCGATAAGAAAAATTAAAATTGATTTAATTCAATTGTTCTGCGTTTTTTGTTGAAATGAAATTGATTGTCTAAATTATAATTTCACTGCTACATAAATTGCTTATCATTTATTGTTGGAATATGAAGAATATATATATGTGAATCTTTGAATTGAATTACGGCGAGATCCGTTGATCGAATCAATTGGATGATGGTTGGAGTGTGTTCTCCTTTCATTGGGGATGAACGTGGTATATTCACATGTTCAATTCCGACTTCGAATGAATGAGATATTCAAATCTAAAGATTGCCTAATTCAAAACCAAAAAGGGACTAAAGGTAACTAAAAGCATTTAGTCCCACATTAGCCATGGGATAGAAGTTTGTAGTGTTTAAATAGAGAAAATTAAGAACAAAGGGCGTGCCCTTTGGGTACTTGAAATTTTCGCGCATGATTGGGAGGAAGCCATGCTCGCACATGCGCGCGCGCGCGCCGCTGGCGGCCGGTGCCGGGCCGGGTTCGGGTTCCCTACCCGGCGGCCTGGTTCTTTTTGAACTGGGTCTCACGAGTATGGGTTACGCGAAGCGGACCCGCTCCGCTATCCGGATCCGAACCGCCCCGCCAACGGACCCGCTCCGCTATCCGGATCCGAACCGCTCCGCCAACGGCTGTCGCGGCAGTTGTACGGCCAATGGTTGCGGTGGTTGGGTTGAACCGTTACAACGGTTCAAACCGAACCGTTGCAACTATGCGTTGGGTTCAGACCAGTTGGCCCCTCCCGGAGCGCTCCGAATTCTCAATTGAAACATAACACAACACACCAACAGTAAGAAATCTGAAGGAGAAGATCCTCTCTCTCTCAGTCTTGAAGTGACTCTCTCTCAGTCTTAAAGTGACTTCCAAATAGGAAGTGGGAAATCAGTAATTTGGTTTCCGAAGCGGCTTCCAAAAGAGATTCTTCAACCTTCCTTCTTCCTCTATAGTGGGTGCTCCTCCAAAGTATGCTTCAATAATCCAGTGAAGGTACTGGTTAACTACGGTTGATTTGGTAGTGCTATCCAAATACCGTGAAGGAGTGTTGTATCTTGGGAGACCAGCGTCCAGTAACCCGTTAGTACCAGTGCGGGGACGTAATTGTCTTAAGGAGATACGCTTAACCTTCCTTCTTCCTCTACAGTGGGTGCTCCTTCAAAGTATGCTTCAATAATCCTGTGAAGGTACTGGTTAACTATGGTTCGATCGTACGGTGATTTGGTAGTGCTATCCAAATACCGTGAAGGAGTGTTGTATCTTGGGAGACCAGCGTCCAGTAACCCGTTAGAAAGAGATTCTTCAACCTTCCTTCTTCCTCTTCCTCTACAGTGGGTGCTCTACTGGTTAACTACGGTTCGATCGTACGGTGATTTGGTAGTGCTATCCAAATACCGTGAAGGAGTGTTGTATCTTGGGAGACCAGCGTCCAGTAACCCGTTAGCACCACTGCGGGGGACGTAATTGTCTTAAGGGGAGACCAGCGTCCAGTAACCCGTTGCACCAGTGCGGGGGACGTAATTGTCTTAAGGAGATACGCTTAACCTTCCTTCTTCCTCTACAGTGGGTGCTCCTCCAAAGTATACGGTTCGATCGTACGGTGATTTGGTAGTGCTATCCAAATACCGTGAAGGAGTGTTGTATCTTGGGAGACCAGCATCCAGTAACCCGTTAGCACTAGTGCAGGGGACGTAATTGTCTTAAGGAGATTCGCTTTAAACGTACCTCACTCCAAGTACTGTATAAGTGAATTAATTTCTTTATACAGGGGATATACTGATATTCAGTATATTGAGACTGATTTATATCAGTCTAATTGGTGTTTAACACCAGTGCGGGGGACGTAATTGTCTTAAGAAGATTCGCTTTAAGCGTACCTCACTCCAAGTACTGTATAAGTGAATTAATTTCTTTATACAAGGGATATACTGATATTCAGTATATTGAGACTGATTTATATCAGTCTAATTGGTGTTTAACCAAGGAAGAAAATCGAAAGGTGGTTCTTAAATTAAGGAACGTTCTATTGAACGGAAAACCTCCCACCTGATATTTACCGACCTGGCCAATTAGATCGGTGATATTTTCAGTGATCTTGATTAGTTGTCAGATTGATCCCAGAAACCAACAATCTTAAGACAATTAGGATATTGAAGTTTCTAACTTCTATTCTGCTTGAATTTGCAGAAAATGTCTGAGACTAATCAAGATAGCTCTAGCAAGGCACCAAACATGCAGTTACAAGTTTTGATGCCTACTCCACTTCCTAACCCGAAGCCGGAGAAGCCAGAAAAATTTGACGGCACAGAATTCAAAAGGTGGCAACAGAAGATGCTCTTCTACTTAACCACTCTTCATCTGGCCAAATTCCTGCAAGAAGATCCACCAGAACCCGGAACTGATCAGGACTCAGTCGTTGCAGTCGATGCATGGACTCAAGGTGACTTCCTTTGCCGAAATTATGTTTTAAATAGACTGGATGACTCTCTTTACAATGTCTACAGTCCTATAACAACGGCAAAGAAGTTATGGGCCAGTCTTGACAAGAAGTACAAGACTGAGGATGCTGGTACCAAGAAGTTCGTCGTAGGACGATTTCTGGAGTACAAAATGGTGGACAGCAAGACTGTAATCAGTCAGGTGCAAGAGTTCCAACTTATCTTGCACGAGATAGAAGCCGAATGTATGATTCTACCTGAAACCTTTCAGGTTGCTATTATCGTGGAGAAACTCCCACCTGCGTGGAGAGATTTCAAGAACTACCTGAAGCACAAGCGAAAGGAGCTGAAGTTGGAAGATCTCATTGTGAGGCTTCGAATCGAGGAGGACAACCGAAAGTCCGAGAAAAGGAGCAGTAAGAACTCCAATGAAGCAAAAGCCAATGTGATTGAAGACTCAAAGGGGGAAGCGTCTACTTCCAAAGGCTTAAAGCGGAAGAAGACTTCCCAGGGGTACAAAGGCAAGGTCCAAGAAGGCAAGAACATGTGCTTCAAAGGAACCTGCTACATCTGCAACAAAAAAGAGCATAAGGCAAATGAATGTGACCGACCATGCGTCGCCAAGCCTTTCAGCTGTGGTGTCAGAGGTGAATCTGACAACCAACAATAAGGATTGGTGGGTAGACACTGAGGCTACTCAGCACATCTGCTCTGAGAAATTATTATTCTCTGAATATCAAAAAGTAGAGCAAGATGAGCAACTATTCATGGGAAACTCAGCCGTCTCAAAGGTTGAAGGAAAAGGTAAGGTCATCCTGAAGTGGACATATGGAAAAGAGCTTACTCTGAACGATGTGCTACATGTTCCAGATATCCGCAAGAATTTGATCTCTGGATCAATACTTAGTAAGAAAGGATTTAGAATGGTTTTTGAATCAGATAAATTTGTACTTACTAAGGGAGGGATGTATGTGGGAAAGGGTTATCTTGTTGATGGACTTTTTAAAGCCAATGTTGCAGTGGTAGATAAAAAGTCTGTGTATTTATACCCAAAGCTTATAAATAAAGGAAAAAATTCTGTTTATTTGCTTCAGTCTCCTACTTTCTGGCATGCTAGATTAGGGCATGTAAATTACAAGTCATTAAAGAACTTGTTTAATCTAGGATATATTTCTAAACTCAACTTGGAAGAAATTCGCAAGTGTGAGATTTGTGTTGAGGCCAAGTTGGCGAAAATTCATTTCACTCAATTGATCGAAATACAAAACCTTTAGGGTTAATTCATAGCGATCTGTGTGACTTGAAGTTTATGCCAACTAGAGGCGATAAAAAGTATTTTATTACTTTTATTGATGACTGTACGAGATACTGTTATGTGTATCTTTTAAACAGTAAGGATGAGGCAATAAATATGTTTATAACATATAAAGCCGAAGTTGAGAATCAACTCAACAAGAATATCAAGATTCTAAAATCCAATAGAGGCGGAGAATATGAATCAAATGATTTTAGTGAGTTATATGCTAAATTTGGTATAATCCATCAAACAACAGCACCATATACTCCTCAGCAAAATGGAATTGCTGAACGGAAGAACAGAACTTTGAAGGAGATGGTCAATTCCATGTTCATAAGTTCTGGAGCTCCGCAGAATTTGTGGGGGGAGCTCTATTAATTGCAAATTATAATCTAAATAGAGTACCCCACAAGAAACTTGGTCTTATACCATTTGAGTTATGGTATGGAAGGACACCTTCCTACCATTACCTCAAAATGTGGGGGTGTCTTGCAAAGGTACTGGCACCATTACCTAAAAAGGCTAAGTTGGGAGCAAAAACTATGAACTGCATATTCATAGGCTATGTCTTGAATAGTAGTGCCTACAGATTTCTGGTTCATAAATCAGAGATACCAGATATTCATGTAAACATGATTATCGAATTTAGAGATGCTGTGTTCTTTGAAGATATTTTTTCATATAAACGGGAAACAGATAAGACTTCTGGGAAAAGAACACATGAGATGGCGTTCAGGGACGAAAGCCCTGAGGAACCGATTGTTAATGAGGAAATTGAACCAAGAAGAAGTCAGAGATCTAGAATCTCAAAATCTTTTAGTTCAGATTTCATAGCATACGTTATTGAAAGCGAGCCTCAAACATTTAAAGAGGCTATGTCAACCCCAGAAGCACAAATGTGGAAAGAAGGTATAAAAAGCGAAATAGAATCCATATTAAGTAATCGTACTTGGGAATTGGTAAACTTGCCTCCTGACAGTAAACCAATTGGGTGTAAGTGGATTTTCAAAAGAAAATTAAAACCCGATAGATCTATCGATAAGTACAAGGCTAGATTAGTAGCCAAGGGTTATCGACAAAAAGGACTTGACTACTTCGATACTTATTCACCAGTAACAAGAATAACATCCATTCGGATGTTGATTGCAATTGCAGTATTGCATAACTTAGATATCCATCAAATGGATGTCAAAACTGCATTCTTAAATGGTGAATTAAATGAAGAAATATATATGGAGCAACCTGAAGGATTTATAGTCAAGTGCCAAGAACACAAAGTGTGTAAATTAGTAAAATCCTTATACGGTCTAAAGCAGGCTCCAAAACAATGGCATGAGAAATTTGATAGTGTCATGATCAAAGATGGATTCACTATCAATTAATGTGATAAGTGTGTTTACACTAAAACAGTTGAAAATGCATGTATCATTGTTTGTCTTTATGTAGACGACATGTTGATACTTGGGACTAATATTGAAATTATTAAGTCTACTAAAAGAATGTTATCCAACAGTTTTGACATGAAGGATCTGGGGGTTGCTGATGTAATTTTAGGAATTAAAATCACCAGAACACCAGATGGAATCAGTCTATCTCAATCTCACTACGTGGATAAGATGATAGAAAGATTCAAGGATCATGGGATAAAGGAGAATATAAATCCTTTTCTCCCACACGTCCACCTTCATAAGAATACAGGAACTGGTATATGTCAGTTGGAGTATTCTCAGATTATCGAAAGTCTAATGTATTTGATGAATTGCACTAGACCCGATATTACTTACGCTGTAAGCAAGTTAAGCAGATACACTAGTAATTCTCGTGATCAACATTAGACTGCTCTACTACGAGTATTAGGGTACGTATCACATACCAAGGAATATGCCTTGAGATATGGACAGTATCCACCTGTACTTGAAGGATACAGTGATGCTAATTGGAGTGCAGATTCTGAGAACTCAAAATCAACTAGCGGATACGTATTTACTCTAGGAGGAGCAGCGGTATCTTGAAAATCTTCTAAGCAAATATGTATTGCCCGATCCACTATGGAATCAGAATTCATAGCTTTAAATAAGGCCGGAGAAGAAGCAGAATGGCTTCAACAATTTTTAGAAGATATACCATTATGGCAAAAGCCAGTGCCCGCTATATGTATACACTGCGATAATCAAGCAGCTATATCTAGGGCACAAAATGTTATATACAACGGTAAGTCTAGATATATTCGTCGTAGACATAATACTGTGAAGAAGTTGCTCTCAAATAGAATTATCTCTATTGATTTTGTCTCGTCAAAAGATAATTTAGCGGATCCGCTTACTAAAGGTTTAAGTGGAGAGCGTATAAACTGAGCATCGAGGGGAATGGGTCTAAAAGCCTAACCTTACCGAGTCAGCTTAATGGAAACCTCACTTAGCGACTGGAGATCCCACGGACTAAGTTCAAGAGGAAAAACTAGTTATGATTGACTCAGCAAGTAAGCACTTGGGAGCTTGACTCCAATCCATTCCTAAGGTGCACATAAGTGCTTTTCTACAAGTGGATTAAGGATAATCTTAACGCTTTTAATGATGTCTATATCTTGTTACTAAACAAGTGGAGTAGAGTAGACTACTCTTAATAGGACGATCACCTATGTGAGTATAGAGTTGGGTCGGCTCTTTGGGAATTTCTATGGAGGCTGTTATTCCCTAAAGATACTCTCTGAAACCAAAAATGTCCAGGGTCAAAACGGACACAATCGAGAACCAAAGTTGATTTGGAAAGTCCTGTGTGAAGCTTGTTGACTTGGCTTACACTAACGGCTAACAGTTCAAGACCTAGTTCACTAATTAGCCAGTAAGTCCGATAAAGTTTTCGCTATGGAAGGTTCAAGACCTAGTTCACCTATCCTGATGCAGTTTCTTTTCTAAAGTACCTTTCACAATAGAGTCAGTCTCTTTGTGTGTCAATTCCTTGAATCTCCATTCATTGTGGGGGATTGTTGGAATATGAAGAATATATATATGTGAATCTTTGAATTGAATTACGGCGAGATCCGTTGATCGAATCAATTGGATGATGGTTGGAGTGTGTTCTCTTTCCATTGGGAATGAACGTGGTATGTTCACATGTTCAATTCCGACTTCGAATGAATGAGATATTCAAGTCTAAAGATTGCCTAATTCAAAGCCAAAATGGGACTAAAGGTAGCTAAAAGCATTTAGTCCCACATTGGCCATGGGATGAAAGTTTGTAGTGTTTAATAGAGAAAATTGAGAACAAAGGGCGTGCCCTTTGGGTACTTGAAATTTTCGCGCGCGATTAGGAGGAAACCATGCCCGCACATGCGAGCGCGAGCCGCCGGTGCCGGGCCGGGCCGGGTTCGGGTTCCCTACCCGGCCTGGTTCTTTTTGAACTGGGTCTCACGGGTATGGGTTACGCGAAGCATACCCGCTCCGCTATCCGGATCCGAACCGCTCCGCCAACGGCTGTCGCGACAGTTGGACGGCCAACAGTTGCGGTGGTTGGGTCGAACCGTTGCAACGGTTCAGACCAAACCGTTGCAACTATTCGTTGGGTTCGGACCAGTTGGCCCCTCCCGGAGCGCTATAAATAGCGCTCCGAATTCTCAATTGAAACATAACACAACACACCAACAACAAGAAATTTGAAGGAGATCCTCTCTCTCTCTCTCACAGTCTTGAAGTGACTTCCAAACAGGAAGTGAGAAATCAGTAATTTGGTTTCCGAAGCAGCTTTCAAAAAAGATTCTGCAAAAAATTCGTTCTGAAAGAGGGCTCAGAAAATTCAACAGATTCTTTAATAAAATTGTTGTCTGAATCTGGGACTTCTGAAGAAGAATATTCTTCAACGTTCCTTCTTCCTCTACAGTGGGTGCTCCTCCAAAGTAAAGGCAAATATTCTACCAAAATTTATCTTTGTCCCGCTGCTTCAATAATCCTGTGAAAGTACTGTTAACTACGGTTCGACCGTACGGTGATTTGGTAGTGCTATCCAAATACCGTGAAGGAGAGTTGTATATTGGGAGACCAGCGTCCAGTAACCCGTTAGCACCAGTGCGGGGGACGTAATTGTCTTAAGGAGATTCGCTTTAAGCGTACCTCACTCCAAGTACTGTATAAGTGAATTAATTTCTTTATACAGGGGATATGCTGATATTCAGTATATTGACACTGATTTATATCAGTCTAATTGGTGTTTAACCAAGGAAGGAAATTGAAAGGTGGTTCTTAAATTAAGGAACGTTCTATTGAACGGAAAACCTCTTACCTGATATTTACCGACCTGACCAATTAGATCGGTGATATTTTCAGTGATTTTGATTAGTTGTCAGATTGATCCCAGAAACCAACATTTATAGTTTTCGACATGCAAAGAATTTTTCTTAAAAAAAAAAAACAAAAACAAAAACTAGCCTCATGTCAACGGCAAATAGTTCAAGTTCTTACCAATTTATAGACTTCTTGTAAAATAAGGGTTATATAGGATTATATCCCAGGCGGTAAAAAATTTGTTCTCCTAAATGATAGTTCACTAGATCAAAATTTGTATAGTAGTAATGATAATAAAATTTAATTAAAAAATAATAACAATAGAATAGGTTGTATATCTTTTGGTTATAAAAAAAGGTGAATGATTAAAAATTGACTGTGAGAAGTTCCAAGGTCAAATCCGAGCTCATACCTCTATTTAATTAAAAAAAAAAAGTAATTAAGGGATGCTTGTGCAGCACGGTAACTGTTAACTTGATCCGAGTCTGACTCAGATTTTTGATATTACATCCTTACAATTAGATCCAATCTCTTATCACTAGAGCATATATTCTAAAAATGAATCACATTCCTTTTTAGATCGAAACAAAATAAGTCTTTCACTCTCTATTTGATTCTCAATGAAAATTGGTATATTTGAAAAGAAATATTCGCTTTAGATAACTGAAATCGGAATCCATCAGAATCGAGATTCGATTTATTATTGAGTTGAATTTTCAAGTACGTCTTTGTTTATTTCGTGGGTTACGTGGATTTTATAGGATTCAATCTGCTTCCCTGTTATCACCCATAATTTAACAAAAATAATAAATATAATAATAACAAACACATCCGAGGTTAAAAAGGCCGGAAATGAAGTTGATGAGCTGTATTGACCCGCCCAAACAGTGCCTGGTTTTATTTGAGCTAGCCCATTAAGTATTATAGTTTCCCAAAAAAAAAAAAAATCTATTTTTTTTTACAATATTAATCAGAAAAACTGTTTTTTTTTTGTCACAGATAAACTCAATTGATTCATTTCTTATACGTAGGAGAGTCCAACAAATCAAACCCCACTGTCAAATGTTACAATCGACTCAAGCCTCTCCAAACTTGCTATCATTATATAAATCCTGAGTTTGTTGTTATAAAACTTAAAAGGGAAAATTGTCTTCCAATCCCTGTGAAAAAATACTCGTGTGAAAAAGTCTGTACATTTTCAAACCATGTGAATAAGCCCCGGTCAAGATTTTATTGTGAAAAAGTCATTTCTCAACTAAAAAGTCCATTGTAATTTTTTAATACCCAGATTGTCCTTAATTAGATGTCTTCTCTGAGTCGATTTGAGCGGCTCGCATGACGTGATTTAATGCTAGTAACGCAGTAGTTGCGTGGGTCGACTTAGAGGCTTTATTTTTATCCACTCTTTTCTAATTTCTGTCCACCTCAAGGTGGATAATTGTTTGAAAAAATTGTCTTTTGAGTCCCTCTGAGCTATATTGGGAAAATTGTCTTTGGGAAAAAAATTATTAATTTTATATTTCCTTGTTGCCTCCTTTGATGTTGCCTCTTTTTTTATTTAAATTTTTTTATTTTGATTTTTGAGAGTTTGGTGTTTGTATTTTTTAAAAGATATTATGTAATTGTCGGTGTGGTGATGAGGATCAGAGCTGGAGATTAGAAGTAATTTTGCATGTTATTTATTTGATCAAGTGGGACATATCAAATTTATAAAAAAAAGACAAAAATTGACTACGGTAGTCAAAAGTTAGAAAGTTCAAAAGAAATTTATAAAAATTAGATAAAAATTGACAAAGGTGGACAAAAAGATAAAAGTTGGACATAAATATATAAAAGTAGACAGAAAGAGAAAAAATTTGACATGATCTCCCTGTTTTATATTTAATTTTCAATTTTTCTATTTTATAATAATCTTCCCTATTTTTACTTCTCTCGAGACTCTAAATTTCTCCATGACCAAACATATTCTTATTTGTTGTTTATTTGGTGAAGTGAGACAGATCAGGACAAAGTTAGAAAAAAAATTATAAATAAAGACAAAAATTGTCGAAGTTAGACGAAATAAAGAAATTTTCACAGAATTTTGTAAAAGCAGATAGAAATTAATGAAGGTAAATAGAAAGGGAGAAAATTGGACGAGATAATAAAAAGTAGACATAAATTGGTTAAGACAGACAAAAATAGAGAACACTGGGCGCGATCTCTGTCCCGTAGATATAAATTGACTAAGACAGACAAAAAAGAGAAAAGTGGGCGCGACCTCTGTCCCTTGCCACCTTTGGGATCACTTAAGTTAGTCTACATTCTCAAAAAATTGTTGAGAAAGTGGATAAAATTATTTACATGAGAGACAAAATACTAGAATAGGTGGACACAATATTTTGAAAACGAGGACAAAATATTAAAGAAGTCATATTAAAAGAAGTGGACATAATTTTGAAAATATAACGTTAAAGAAAGTACACATAATTTTAAAGAAAATTAGAATAGGCAGAAAAAATATCAAAGAAAGTGGATATAATTTTGTAGAAAGAGGACATAATGTATGATAAGGTGGACAGAAATTTGGAGAATGTAGAGAAAATATTAGATGCGTACATAATTTATAAATTAAAAATAAATAAATAAATTTTTTATTTTATGAATAATTTGCTAATTATGAATAAATTGCTAACAATAAATCTGGGGGGGTGGGGGAATTCTAGTGCACATTTTAGCATCCACTGAGGGTGGACAGAAAAAAAAAATTAGAAAATGATGGACAGAAATATAGCATCCATGCAAAAATATTATTTATGCAAAAAAATATCAAAGCAAAAAATTTATCCACCTTGAGATGGAACAAAAATTAGAAAAGTGTAGGCAAAAATAAATCCTCCAAGCCGGTCCACGCGACTAGCGCGTGACGAGTATTAAATGCCCGTTCACGTGGGCCGCTCAAATCAACTCAGACAATGCACCTAATCAAAGGACAATATCGATATTAATAAAATGCAATGGACATTTTGGCATAACATTAAATTTTAGTAAAGAAGCTTATTCACATGGTTTGACACTCTAAAGTTTTTCTTCACTGGTATCTTTTGAGAGAGTGAAAGACAATTTTTCCAACTTAAAACATAACAGCGAATTGAATGGCAACAAGAAGTCTCCGAAACGGGCAGTGATCTGGGAGAGAAGTGCCATGAAATCTGTTGTTGGTGTGCCAGTGCCCTCTTGCTATGATGCTAGATCAAACGCCGTGAACTCTGCCTCCTCAAACTGCAGCGCCAGCCAATTGATGAATATATCAGTACGCTCACTTTTGATCGCTGCATGTTGATAACCCGAAGCAACTGAACTAGCCATTATTTTTGACGCAGACCAAGAGCAACAAAGAAAAAAATGGCAATAAGACGCTTGTTCTCGCCCCTACCTGCAACCAGGCCACAATGGAACTTTACCTCCCCCAACTCCAGAATCTTTGCCACATAGTCAAAAGAATTGTTCGGTCAGGAACCAAAACAAAATGTAATCTCCCCCACATAAAAAGAACTAGAGCGAGAGGCGCTCCCTTCACCCCCCATCTCAAATTTCTTCATTATTCAAGAAAAAAATTTCAAGAATGAAGTGCTCTCTGTCTCTCTTCTTCTTCGCACTCTTCCTCCTCTCTCAACAAGCCTCCACCATCTCCGTCGCCGCCACGGCCGGCTACGACCTCTGCAACTGGTTGGGATCCTACTACGTCACCTACGACCGCTGCGTCGCGTCTCTCAAGTCCGACCCAAACAGCCGCACCGCCGACTACCACGGCCTCGCGGTCATCTCCGTCAACCTGACCATCGCCAACGCCACGACCGTGCAGTCGCAGTTCGGCGAGATCGCGAACTCGACCGACCCGGACCCGATCACAAGGGGTCTGCTGGACAAGTGCTTCAGTCTATACTCGGGGAACATGACCAGCCTCAGGTCCGCGGCCGGCGAGGCCGCGGCCAAGGACTACGCGGGGGTGGCCGACACCATGTTCAAGTTCGCGGCAATGCCCGGGGCCTGCGACGACGGGTTCCGTGCCAAGAAGGGCGTAGCGTCTCCGCTGATGAGGGAGAATCTGGAGCTCATGAATCTGGCCTTGGTCGCGCACGCCATCAACGATTTCTTGTCCAAGTATTACTAGTTGCTGTAGTTGGTGCAGCTTTGAGAGTTTGATAATAAAGTGTGATGTTAATTGGAGCATGGCAGCCTTGAATAATTAACATGATCTTTCCATTCTCTGGAGAAATGAAAAGATCACCCCGTGTGTTTTCTAATTAGAATTATTTAGATCCAAATTTTCATTTTAGATCAATATTTTGATTAAGACTTAGTAATTACTGTTGAAATTACTTTTTTCTTCTTCTTTTATGTTCCTAATTGATTCATAGCATCCTGTTTCTCTATTAAGCCACTTTGACAATTTGGAATATGCTAGTGGATTCTCTCATCTGTGGCAACTCTCAGCATGAACTCTTTTATTCGCCTTCAAAGTTCGTGAATTCCCCAAGTTCAAACTTCATTCCCTCCCAACGTAGAATATAGAAGAAGAAAGTACTTGAATCTAATTCCACTTTGTTCAATCAACCAAGATGTGGTTGATCTGGTTTTAATATGGGGAAAAAAAAAAAAAAATCATTCTCGGGAGTTGCTTTTCTAAAAATGTAGTGAAAAAAAAAAAAAACCCAGAACCTGAAAAATGAGAAAATACAAATGCAAGTGCAGTAAATCATAGGAGAGTCAATGCAAACTGCAACTTCAAATGCATATTGCTATTATTAACTTTATCATTTGTTTCCTTCAAATAAATAACTAAACTCAGGTACCCCTGTTACAATTGAACATATTTTGAACAAGAAGAATGGCAGACTGCAAATTCCCCAAATTAGTGAATTACTGTTGGGGGATGGAGTCACAGATCTATCATATAATGAAATTTATTTCCAATCCTTCAATTATTTCAAAATCAAATTCAGACAGAACTACAGTGAATATGACTGATCATAATCTGTTACACTAAACATCCAGTATGATGTCACATGATGTCTGTAATAAGTTAAATAAGAAAACAAAATTCATACAAACGCCCCGTTTCAGTACGGCATTTAGCAACTTAAGGTATGAACACGCTAAGCTCCCTCTGTATGAAAGAGAGGATGTGGTCGTCGATAAGAAGTTCTCCAGAGCTCGCGTTTTTGCGAAAAGTAGAACATTTAAGTCAACAAAAGGTTAAAGTTATCCAAGGTCACAATTTCTGCCACCAAAATTACAATGTCAACGATTCTAGTGAAGACATAACTACACTTCTTGACTAAACACAATCCCACAGCAGTTTGTCCATCATAAAATAGTAGTGGCACTAGAATGCTGATATCTGGAAGACTCTGGCTCTCATTAGACTAAACTCCTCACAATAATGTACAGTACTGAAGCTTCAATCTCAAGGAGAGAAACTCCAGTCACAATTTCCAAGAAAAACAAGCTAGAAACAAGATCAGTATACCCCATGTATATTTAGAGGTCGTCTCTCCAGGGAACACCTAGTGCAGCTTATCCAAAGGAACTGAAATGAGAACCAAGGTTTCTTGTTCCCGTGCAATGAACATTGTGATACTATGAGTGCGCTCCAGGGGAAGTTTCGAATCATACTGGTACTCGTTTGCCTCTGTAACGGTCAAACAGCTGTAGGGAGAAAACAAAAGACCGCACAAACTGGGACCTATTCAGTAGAGCTTCGAAAAATGGGACAAAAATGACAAAAAAAAATTATCATATCTGTGCATTTCCTATGTTTCTTACCGCAGTCACAAAGGTTGTTGAATCAACCAGCCAAGAATAGGTATCCTCTGCACAAAAACCGCCAGAGTAGGCCAAAAACCGCTGTACAGCAAACCAAGTTGCAATCAGTAAATAGAGAGACCACTAGCAGAGCACAAACATGTTGCAATTAATTATAGGGGTAATTATCTAAAGATCCCTATTTTGACTTGTTTTTAATTAAAATTGCAAAACCCGTTGACCATTTTTTTAGTACATAATTTTAAAAATATGTACTTTCTAGTCCTTTTGCAAATATAACTTACATTATTTTTGACATTTTTGCTCTTATCACCTAAATCTCACACCTATTTAGTTCTTTGAACTATTGTTAACTCCTTCCCATCTTTCTAATTTGCATTCTAAGTCTTTTCTTTTCTTGACATTTTTGAGATATTCCTCCCATCTATAATTATAAGTAAAATATGAATTTGACTCATGGCACATGCTTCTTAGTTGGTACACAAATTGTGTATTACTGATTTTAACACTTATCATACATATTTGTAGCGTAGATTACATGTTTCTCACTTTTATTACAATGTATTATTTATATTACCTAATTATAGTGTCTATTACCTACTTTTTACTTCTATCACATGTATAGCTTATGTTGCACACTTATCGACTAAGAAGCATGGACATGAACACAGGTGCTGTGTCTGACACGGACAGGGGACACGGCAAAATCAAAAAAAAAAAAAAAAAGATACGGAGACACGACAAAGAATATTTTATTATTATTATATAAACAAATTTATAAATCTCAATTAAGAGAACAACAAACTAAAATATCAATCAACATGTGCACAAATTATAAAATATCATAAGTTTATAACAAAATTACAACTGAAGACCATAAGTTCACAAGTTATTAACCAAGGTAACAACTTAAAGTTCAAAACAAAATTACAATCGATATCATCCCTCAAGATGAAGTTGAAGTTAGTGCAATGCCTTCTTCATTATCATGTCAAAATCCTATACAAATCTAAATCAATTACCCGACCCAATAAACCCATGACCCGTTAAACTTGACGCAGTAAACCTGTGTCCAAGACGTGTCCAAGACACGGGTTGCCATGTCCGACGAGCCAAATTCGTTGACTCGTGTCAGATACGGTCAAAACGTGTCTGACACGTGTCCGACACGGACACACCCCTGATTTGTGCGTGTCCATGCTTCTATATTACAACCGATCTTTTTCATCACACGCATATCATTTGACATGCATACTTTTTTTTTTTACATATTTAATATCTATTTTACTCACTTTTTATTTATTACATACTTATTACGTATTACTCACTTATCAGTTATATAACCTACTTATAGGGGTTGTTTGGTTAGGGGTGGAAGTGAGGAAATAAGGAAGTGAGGAAATAATAATAGTTCCCTTTGAAATTTGAGAATTGGTTAGTAAGTTTTTCGGTGTTTGGATGTTACTAGGAAGTGTGATTTAGAAAATGTTATATCTTTTTCGGTGTTTGAATGGTAATGTACAAGTGTAAGTGGAAAAGTTGACCACAAAGTTGACCGCAAAATAATTTTAAAATAAAAAATAATTAAGAAAAATAAAAAATTGGACTGTAATTAGAATGCAAGCGAAATTTACATGATCACAAAATTAACTGTTTTGAACTACAACTTATTACAAGATTTATATGACCACAAAATTAACTGTAGCACCCTTAAAGTGAGGAAATTGTCGTGTAAAATGGAAAAGAGAAAAGAAAAAGAGGTTTTCTCATTTTTCTTTTCCGGTGTTTGGATAGATAGAGAAGTGAGAAATGACACTTCCACATTTCCTTACTTTTGCCCACTTCCTTGAAACCAAACAATGCCATAGTGTATATCACCTATTTTTTACTTTTATTATACACATATTGCTTATGTTACACATTTATATATTATATTACACATCGATTATTTATATTACACACAAAAGATTCATGACATGCCTATCACTTTTTTTTAACCATTTAATCTTTATATTACTCACTTATTATTTGTGCTACATATTTATAGTGTTTTACTCACTTATCATTTGTCTTACTCACTTATCATTTATGTTACCTACTTATGGTATATATTACCTACTTCTTATTTCTATTACACACATATCATTTATATGTCACATATCACTTATGTTACCTACTTATGTGTATATTGCATTTTTTTACTTCTATTATACATGTATCACTTATGTTACCCACTTATCGCTTAGACACATATATTACACACTGACTATTTTTATCACACACATATGATTTATGACATGCCTATATTTCTTTTACCTATTTAATATTTATTTTACTCACTTTTTATTTGTGTTACAAACCTATAATGTACACTTATCACTTATATTACCTACTTCTTACTTCTATTACACACATCACTTATGTTACACACTTATCACTTATGTTACCTACTTATAATCTATATTATCAATTTTTTTACTTCTATTACACAGGCACCACTTATGCTACCCATTTATAGCTTTTATTACATATATATTATTACACGCCAGCCATTTTCATCACACACATGTTTATGACACGCCTTTTTACCGATTTAATATTTATTTTCTCTTTTTATTTGTATTACATCCTTATTATGTTTTACTCACTTATAAGTTATATTACCTACTCATGGTGTATATTACCTATTTTTTAATTCTATTACAGATGCATCACTTATGTTACACACTTATCGTTTATATTATGCACTTAAATATTATATTACACATCAACTGTTTTTTATCACACATGATTTGTAGTGTGCCTATATTTTTTTTACCTATCTAATATTTATTTTAATCAATTTTTATTTGTGTTACATATTTATTGAATGCTACTCACTTATCAGTTATATTACTTACTCATGGTGTATATTACATATTTTTTACTTTTAATACACACATATCACTTTGGTACACCCTTATTGATTATATTACACACTAATATATTGTATTACACATCGATCGTTTATATCAAACACATATGATTTGTGACATATCAATCACTTTTTCGCCAATTTAATATCTATTTTACTCATTTATTATTTTGTTACATACTTATTGTGTATTACTCACTATTCAAGTATATTACCCACTTATGGTGTATACTACCTATTTTTTCTTTTATTACACACTTATCGACTATATTACACACTGATATATTATATTACACACCGACTATTTATATGAAAAGCATAAGATTTGTGACATGTCTATCAATTTTTTACCCATTTAAAATTTATTTTACTCACTTATTATTGTGTTACATATTAATTGTGTATTACGATGTATCACTTGTATTACTTATAGTGCATATTAGCTAGTTTTTAGGGCTGATGAGTGAATGAGTAATTTCGGTCATAAGAGTTTTGAGAGAGGGTTATGTGGAGGAAATGTCGAGGACCATATCAAAAGAGATAAGTTTTAGGCGTGATGAGATTCATTTTGATTAGAAATTTTCTTTTGGGGGGTGGGGGGGGGTGGGGGGAATAAGGTCAGGAGTTTGGGAGGGTAAATAGATAAACAATAAACACTGAGAGGTGAGAGAACAAGAAAACCAACTGGAAAGACATCTACTGATTTGTTGATTCTTTTTAATCATAAAGGGTATTTCTGTCATATTCTTTAGATGGACTAAAAAAAATAAAAGATTGGACTAAAAAATAAGCTCAAAGCACATTGGGACTAGAAATTCAAAACAAGTCAAAATAGGGATCTTTAGATAAAATCTGCTTTCAATGCAAAAGCACTCTCAAGGCTTGAAAAAAAAGTTACCAAATGCTTGCAAGTGTTTGCTTTGGTGTAAGCAGTCCAGCATGTATTATGTATGATTGCAATAATTAACACAACAGAGCTCTGTACCTAAATAGAACAAGAAACCCATATGTCTCCAAGATCATCCCAATAACAGCCCAACCGATAAGAACCAAGAAAAAACCAGCCCCAAATGAAATTGTACCCTGTCAAATAAGCAATGGATTTCTCTATGAAGCAAAAGAAGCAAAAAATAAATGGCAAATAGCTATGCAATGACAGCTGAACCTTGTAGTTCTTAGGTTTTGTGAAAAATAGCATGGTAGATTTCAGTCCAATTGTTAACATCACCCCTGAAACGAAGAGGACCTGACAAGTAAAATACATACAGAGAGATTCAGCAAAAATAATATGGACCATCATATAAAAAATAAAAACTTAAAAGAAGGAAAATGAATGCATAGGGGAGAACACTTACATTTCCCATGGCTAGAAGACCTTTGTCAAAAAAGAAAATGATTCCAAGAAATGAAAAGAGTATCCCAAATCCAGTAAGGCCGAGCCCAATCTCTGTTTCATATGTTGACCAAAGTTAAGCCATAACAGTTGAAGGGTAACTTCAAAATTATTGCAAGAAATTATAACAAACAGGTCGTGCAGTCCATGTTTTACAGTGACAAATCACATGATTTATTAAAAAGCCAATGCAAGCTTTCAAGGTGTCAAATTCAAAGCACAAGGGTCCGAAATACGAATTTGCCTTCACATAGATGTGGTACGATTTCAAACCATTACCTCCAAAATAAATAGAGTTCTCAAAAATCCCAAAAGAACTGGAAAACCTAAAACTCTAATATGTTGCAAAAACCTAGGTTGCTGCCCTGCAACCAATTGAATGTTGGGCCCCTTTGGCTGGTCATCTTTAGTACCTTGTAATCACCTCAAGCTACTCTTCTACTACCTCAACCTGACAAAATCTTTATCCTGAACACCTCCATTCTCAAATCCCTCAACCATTAACAAATCTTCAACCCATTACCGACAAACATAACCAGTTATGGAGACCTCGAATTTTAGGTTCTTTGACGTGTCAGAGACCAGGACTTCTTGGACACTCCAACAACAATTTAAAGTAATAAAACTATGACAATAATACAGTTATGTTGAATTTTTTGTGGTTTTTGTGTAAGACGTAATATTAGACTGTATCAGATTAACATCTAAGGCTTTCTGTTGAACTCTGACCTGATTTCCGTACTTGATTACTCACTACATACAAGGCAATTGACATATTTGCATGCGCATCTATGAAGTATAGACATGTCCTTGCATCATAGTTTTGGAAGGTTCCTCTGTCGAAAACTTCACAATAATTGAGAGTTCGACACCCATGTCTATGTAGCGTCGATCGTAACAATCATCCTCCTCCACCTTGAACATCAATTACTGTGGTTACTGCCCCACCTCTTAAGACCCATGACCACATCATCATGCTCCAGCTTGGTCATGCATATTATATTTCAATTCAATTCCATCCTCCACCTATACCCATCATCAAAAGCTTGTAAGCTCATGCAACTTAGAGACCGGCATAAGGCCATAACACCCATTGTCGCCTCAACACATGGCCCATATCGTCCCAATTCATGACCTTGAGACCCTTGTCATCACATTTTCATTGTGGCTTGCTATGACAGCATCACTCGAGTAGAAATCACTTTTCAACTAAGATTTCTTCTACAATATAGCCTCCACAAGTGTTGCAATAATGGCCCTTAATATCTCAGACACAGTTATGCATTCATGCCTTGTAGCATCTCATTATTATCATCATCTCCCTCCCTCCCTTCCTCAACCATCACCTTGGGTACATGAACCTTAAGCCTTATTTGGCAACAATAGTTTGCTCAAGAATTGAGTTAATTCTCGCTAACTCTTGCCAAACGACTAAAATTTTTGTAAGAGTTAGCAAGTATTGATGATTTTGGAATTAGATCAAAACTACCACCAAAACCACCTTGAAAACCACCCTATTCAAGAGTTGCTAATTCCGCCAAAAGATTGGAATTAGCCCCTCTTTTTTTCTCTATCTCAACTCCTAATTCTAGCTAAATCTAATTCTAATCAAACAACCTATAAAAACTAATTCCTAACTCTTATCTAGTTCTCTTCTTTCAAGACTTAAATCCTAATGTCTAATTCTACTTAAGCGTTAGGGTGTGGTTTGTTTGATGTAGTTACATGTAATTCCAACTGCACAGAATTGTTGCCCAAGTGTTTGATTTTGTTGCAATTGGAACTACATGTAGTTCTAGCTTATGAAATTAGGAAGATTTTTTTGGCTCTTCTTTGTGTAATAGGAACTACGGCCAAATTGGCCACAATTCTAACTACAGTTGAAAGAATTTAATAAAATATTAGTTAAAGTTTCACATCACCTTTCCTTCATTACTGTGGTGGAGATTTTTCACCACGAGCGATCAGACGATTGATCCACACCACAAGGGAGATTAGGGGATGAAATGCGCGAAAGTAAAACACATCACACAAAAAAGAGACGAAATTTTTACGTGAAAATCTTAATCGGGAAAAACCACGGGCAGGAGAAGAGGAATTCACTATAATTTGCGGTTACAGAAATTTCAAGAATTGTTTGCCAGAGTATCAGTGTTGGGCTTAGCTCGAAGAAAGAAAGATCCAAAAAAATCCTTCTCATCGTTGGAGGAGGTATATTTATGCTTCTGATATGCGTGCAAGGAGGTGGATTGTACGAGCGTGATCTTCGTAACTGCACGATCTGCACATGTTGATTTGTTGTAACGACCGTGATTACGGACGCTTGATTGTAGGGATTACATGCAGAAAAATGCACCACTGTACATAACTGCCCGCGCTGAGTGGCATTACACGTTATGAATGTGGAGAAGATTAGGTTGCGCAAATGATGGCAGATATTGGGATGATCTGTCACTGGAGCCCGAATTGAGGGGTTCCGGAGTTTCAAGGACGAGGGGGAGATCTGGGATGTCCAAGTGGCTGAGCTTTTCGGGATTAAGTATCTTCGGAACGGATAGCAGACTTCGGGGGGATCTGGTGTGGCGAGCTGTTGGAAGGATTGAATGATTTGAAAGTCTCGAAAGGAGTGCTCGGTTGCTTTTAAACACGTGTCACCATCCTTATGAGGGTCAATTTTTTACCACTAAGATGCCCCCCGCTCTTTCGCTCGCCGGAGCCTGCGGAAGGGAAGATGGGATTGCGGAGTTGGTAGAACTTTTAAGGCCTTGACCTTTCCTTGATGTCTGTGAGCTGGAGTATTTGGATTATAAATATGCATCTTCTAGATGTATTTTGGAGATCGCACGACTGGTGGACAGCTGGCGTGTCTATTAATTAGAATCCTTGAAACTTATAACTGGCGTCTCTTCGAATCCTGACACCATGATGACTGAGATCGTGTGGCAGCGGCGGTTGACATCTTGATTTGATTGACCGAGAATCTTGGGACATTGACCGATTTTTTGGGGATTGGGAATTTCTATTGGAGAAGATTTTGCTTCTCCTCCATCTATAAATAAGGTAAAACCTTCTAGATGAAAATCAATATTGTTTTCTTCTCAAAGAGGTCTTGCTTCAAAGTTCTTCCTTCTCTGCTTCGTTGCCATGTCTTCCTGTTTCATCAGATGGAGGAAAGAAATGAAGAGGACGGAGACAATGAGAAATGGTTGGCGCAATATGTCAGTCGTTGTGATGAGCCTGTCACAATACGTCAATCGTTATAACAGGGCTCCACTGTCAAGAGAGACAAGGAAGGCTCCTGCTTCGACTCGATTTATTCGTCTGGTCTCTGGCTTGCCTGATCCAGTTTTGATCTTAAGGTTTGGAGTCCTTTCCTGATAGTGTGTACGAGGTAAGAGTAAGGGCTGTCCTGGGCGGTTGTGGAGGTGGATGCGACTCCACGACAATCTTACTTGTTTTGGAGTCTTCATTCTGATCGGACATTGTTGTCTCGCACTTGGAGACTTCTTCCTCGCGGCGAGCAACGAGAGGAAAGTTTGATGGGTGTTTTCGTCGGGATGTCGCTAATGAAGCGATCCTTCCAGAGCCCCGACCTCTTCCTCAGAACAAAGGGTCGGTTATGTGATATCATCACTGGCTTGTGTGTCTTGTCGGCTTCCGTCTGGCTTCCTTGGAGGCGTATTCCAGACGAACAGAAGATCCTTTATCTGAAGGATCTCTCTTTTGCGAAGAAACCTCCCAGAGCTTCTGTCGAGGTCTTTTTTAGCTGTGGTGTGAACAATGAGATTGTGCTTTCTAATGGATGTTTCTCCGGGGAACATGTTCTCGAAGTTCGGAGGTGAGGCTTGACATAGCGGTAGGATGGAGGGATCAAATCAGGATCATCTGTATTTCTTTTCACAAAAATGTAAATATGAAACTGTAATAGAGTTTTGTATTACTCTTGTTAGATGTAATTAAATATGTATTGAAGGACTGTGTTTGGAATAAAATGACTATAAATGCCTTTGGAATGAAAATGTTTGTTTATATCTTGCCTAACTTGCTTTATTGTTGGCTTTTAGGATTGACATGATCACACCTCTTCGAAATGATGATCTCTATCAACGGTGTGATTGGTTGTTTTGAGAATGGTTTGGTAAGCTACAACATTATTTTCGAGTGGGGCAAAGAATCCCATCAGCGATACCTGCAAGCTTTTGGCCTCCGAGTGGGGAAAATCCCAGCAGCGAAGTGAAGAATCTAGTAGAACTCTGAGTGGGAGAAATCCCACAGCAGAGTAGAGACTCTGAGTTAGGAAAATCCCAGCAGCAGAGTTAGGCCTCGGATTAGTGGACTGGCGTTTGTTTTTCGCGCCCGGTAGAGGGAAACTATCTGGGTTACACGACCGTTGGCCCATAATGGAGGAATGGTGCACACACAAGCATGCAATGAAACAACTTAAATCAAATGTTAGATGCAGCATAGCTAATGAAAGGCGTAAATTAAATAGATTAGGCTGATAAAACTATGTATGCTTAGCTTCTAATTACACGAAACTAGTACGTCGAGGGGATAATGCAAACAAGAAAATCATCATGTAGGAACCATGTGTCTCATGCGATTATAGGCTAAACATACAGAATCATGTCGTCCCGGGATGAGTAATACATGCACACATTTACAAAAGTTGTGTTCGGCTAATATCTTAGCGTTTCTCCAGTATGTTCAATCTCTCCAGCCGCTAATCACATAAAACTAGTACGTCGAGGAGATAATCCAAAAAAGAAAACCCTCATGTATATACCATATGTTTTATAGAACTATAGGTTCTCCGGAACGCTTATCTGCAAATTGGAAAGAAGCCTGAAGTGGGGGTGTCACCTATCGAAAAATTAGATGCGTCGACTCTGAGTAGGGGAAATCCCAGCAGCGGAGTGGCGATCCGGACCTCCAAGTCAAGAAAATCCCGACAACGGAGTTGGGCCTCTGAGTGGGGGAATTCCCAGCAACGGAGTCGGGTTCACAGTTGCTTTCGAGTGGAGGAAATCTCATCTGCACTAGTTGTGACCTTGGTAGGGACCTGAAGGAGGGGTACAACCGTCGATAAATTGGATGTCTATACTCCGAGTGGGAAAAATCTTAGCAGCGTAGTGGTGACCCGGCTTGGACACGGCAAAGGAAAACTACTTAAGGATTCATCCGCTTGTGGGTCAGATGAGGGGAGCCGGTAGGCTAGTATTTGTGTTTCCGAGTGAAGGAAATCCCATCAGCGAAACATTAAACGGGGACTCTGAGAGGGAGCAATTCTTACAACACAGTAGGGACTCTGAGTGGGGAAAATCTCACAGCGGAGGGTTTGATTTTCGTAGGCTAATCGAGAAGGGGCCCATAGTCAAGTCTGAGTTGTCATCTCCGAGTTGGGAAAATCCCATTAGCGAAGCTTACACACAGTTCTCCGAGTGGGGAAAATCCCGTCAGCGGAAGCTCCGACTTTGAGTAGGGAAAATCTCTGCAGCGAAATGGTTTCAAGTGAGAAAATACTATCAGCGGAACACCTAGACACAGTCTTTAGAGTGGGAGAAATCCCACCAGCAGAAGGACCGACTCTGAGTGGGGGAAATCCCAGCAGCGAGTGGTTCCGAGTGAAGGAAATCCCATCAGCGAAACATCTAGCTTGGAAGGGCTACAACAGTTAGGAGCAAAAATATTATTTTATTCAATATTGGAATGGAATACATGGAATTGGAATACAGGAAGTGGTAGGGATAGGAGTATTGCCCTATCTCTTGGAAATATGAAATCACTCGATTACTTTGTATTGAGTGATCAAGTGTTATGGCTGGGTAGGTAGTGAAGCGTTAAGCTATCCGGATCCAGAGGTTGCTTTGGGAGTAAGGTTGTATTTTTTGAGGAAACTTTGTTAGATGAGCTCTTTCAGATACTTCCGAAAGGCCCAACAGTGGATGGTCTTGTGTCCCTAACTGTCATGGTAGGAGCAATATTCCTCCTCTGGGAAGTGTGGGATCGTATCGGACTGGTCTTGGGCGCCTAACTCACGGCTAGTCCTTGAAGGTGTTGAAGACCTCGTTGATGGGGAGCCTCAACGAAGTGAAATGCTGCTTCATTCGAAAGGCTCGGAGGGGGCTTGGAGAGAGGATCAAGAGCGCTTGTCTTTTGAAGGCAGGTTACTCCCAGTCCCGATTTCGGGCATCGACGGAGGCTTCGTGAGGAGATTTTGACTTTCTTCCGCCATCACTATGTTTCACAATATGGTTGCAGAAAGTCTTCAGTGCCTCCTCCAGCTAAATATAGGGTTGAGCTCATGATAGGACCTTACTTATCCGAGTGATAATGTACTTTAGAAGGTGCTTGTATGCTTGTACAGGAGGTGAAAGCCTTGCAGCCAGCTGATGAATGCGAGTGCGGAGACGTCCTCACCGCAATTTGAGACCTTGGTGAGTTAGTTTTGAAAGAAGTTGATGTGCTCTGCCCCATCTTGATGGAGAAAAGATGATGGTTGTTCTTCTTAGCCTCCAGGCAGGAGGCATACACTGAGTGAGAAACGCTCTCCTCAAAGTTGTTCAGAGAGGGGCGACAGAAAATATAACCAATCTGAGGCCACACCTTTCAATCAAATTGGAGGGAAAGGTGATGCACAAGAGTTGATCATTGCGAGAATAAACTACAATCTTGTCCCGAAAATGCCAGATGTGCTGGACGAGGTCGCTTACTTCGGAGTAGTCAAAAGTTGGAGTCGAGAACTTCCTCGAGAAATCGCACTCTAGGATTTCTTCGAAGAGGGGAGAGTCAGAAACTTTGGCAGCTGAAAGCGTTGGGTGTCTTTGCATCTTGGCTTCCACTATCCATCTTTGGATCAGCTCGTCAAGGGC
Source organism: Agave tequilana (assembly GCA_038442645.1). NCBI lineage: Eukaryota > Viridiplantae > Streptophyta > Magnoliopsida > Asparagales > Asparagaceae > Agave > Agave tequilana. The sequence continues at coordinate 158,485 of JAVJIF010004522.1, forward strand.
TCGAAGGTTGAGAGATGCACCGACTTCAGGCTCGCTTTCTGACTGTGTCAGCGTCTGGTTGTTCTAGAGGGCAGTGATTTGAGCCTAGAGTTGGTTGTTAAGTTGCCTCAATGTCTCCTGCTCATAGATGGAATTCTCGCGGTCGAGAGCACCTGCTCCCGACGCGATCAGATTGGGCTTGTTTGCTCCTTTATTTGCTCTTTCATTTCGGTGATCATGCTGCTGCTGTGGTTGGACTCTAGCAGCTGCCTCCGGAGGCGAGGAGTCGGTGTCCTCAGTGGTATGCGGCTGATCGATGGTTGGTGCCTCAGTGATGATGATGGCCTTGCCTTTGGTCGTGGCACCGTTGAGGGTGACGACTTGCTTTCTAGGGGCCATCAGCGCTATTGTAGAAGCTTTTTGAGGGAAGCTTTTTTTAGGGGAGTCTGGAGAGATGTTGAGTGTGGGGACTCTCTCAACGAAAGCACTAATTTGTAGTGGAGATTTTCTGCCACGAGCGATCGAACGATCGATCTACACACAAGTGAGACTCAGGGATGAAATGCGCGAAAGTAAAACACATCACACAAAAGAAGAGACATGATTTTCACGTGAAAACCCTTAATCGGGAAAACCAAGGATTGTACGTGCATGATCTTCGTAACTGCACGACCTGCACATGTTGATTTGTTGTAACGACTGCGATTACAAGCGCTTGATTGTAAGGATTGCATGCTTCCAAAAATCTACCACTGTCCATAATTGCCCACGCTGAGTGGCGTTACACGTTATGAACGTGGAGAAGATTAGGCTACGCAACTGATGGCGGATATTGGGGATGATCTGTCGCTGGGGCCCAAATTGAGGGGTTCTGGAGTTTTCAGGACAGGAGGAGATCCGGGATGTCCATGTGGCGGAGCTTTTTGGGTGACATATCTTCGGGACGGAGAGCGAACTTTGGGAGGATCTGGAGTGGCGAAAGCTACTGGATAGATTGAATGGTGTGGATGGATTGAAAGGAGTGCTTGGTTGCTTGGACACGTGTCACCATACTGATGAGGGTCAATTTTTGACCACAACAATTACAATATGCAATTCCAATTATAGAGACAATGAGATAAGGTCACCGCTTGGAAAAAGACCATAAGGGAGAAAGAGAATAGATTCCTCAACTGCTGTTCATCCAAGTCTGCCACCTGCTAATGCCGTCATCCAGGGATCCAAGGTATTTTCAGTGTTAGCTCTCCCCACTCCCCTCTCCTTTCTCCATTTTTGCATCTTGATCCAGTGTTTTTTAGGAGATTTTTAGATCTCCTGCATATTTGAGTGATATTTTTCATATTATTTTCTCCCCAAATTTATTCTCAATACAAGGAAACTAATTAATTTCTGTTTATGACTATCCAAAAGTTCAAATTTTTTACTGAACCTAGGTAGTCAAGGAATTCTGCCAATGTTTTTCTCATAAGTGTCCCCCAAAAATTTCTCCTCAATAAGAGGAACTACTTATTCTTTTATTTGTAACTATCCCCTAATTTCTCAACAACATATTAGGAAACAAATCAATTGTGCTCCTGAATACATTAGAAAAGCAATCAATTAGTCAGAGCCCCTCCTAAATTTCTCTAATCATTTAAATTATGAAATCAATCAATTCTGTTTCTTGCTGCATGTTAACCAAAATAAGTATATAGTCATCATGCTTACAGCACCTTGGAAATAGTTGACTATGGTTCCTCACAATCATCTTAAGTTGGAGAAGAAAACATCATAGCTTTCTGTGATTCATTGTAGATGCAGTAAAAATGAAGTTCCAAACTTTTTCTTGTTTATAAGTTCTTATGATTTATTGTACATGTAGCTCCTATGAACTGGCTTTGGCGTCTGCCTGTTATTTGCTTACAAATTTACAAGTGTAGAACATGTGCAGTAACTAGTTTTATTATTGGAGTAACCATTATAGGAAGCATGCTTGTTACTTATTACGGCTGAAATTTTGATATACAGGATGCATATTTATTATTTATAAGCTTATTTCATATATATTTGATGTGAATAATAAATCCTAGTTGCATGCTACTTATTCGAGAATGTCATGCCCAAACAAGTTAATTCTAAAAAAAATAGTTGACTAAATTATGTGTTGTTTTATTTATTATATTCATGATAGTTGTTCGTGAGAAAATGCTTGCTATTCTTTCTTTTTTGGACAATAATTTCATTTTCAAACATATGTGTCATTGTAGATGTGTCTACCATTTCATTCATCATCCGGCTATCACCCCACTCAACCGATCTTATAAGGCAAAAAAAGGAGCAGGAACTACAATCATGGTGGCTGGAATGTTAGCCATCACGTGGTTTAAGTGTTTGGTGTTGAAAAAAAAAGAGAAAGAAACTTAAAATTTACATAGGCATATTGCTAGAAATAACTACCTTAGCCAAATTGTATTTCATTCAGACATTGCCTTTTCAGCAATGTTAAGGATAAGTAGAAGTGTTTTTGTTCAACTTATGTGATAAACTAAAAAGTATAGGGCTTTTGTGAGATACTATCCATATATTTATTGAGGAAACAAGTGGCTATATTCTTGCATACAGTACGACATTAATGTGAGGAATAAAGTTATGGATTGAATTTTCTACAATCAGGAGAAACTGTTGGTAGGTATTTCAATCATGTATTGCATGCCATTGGTGAGCTACGATATGAACCTATCACTGCCCCGAGGAACATAGTACATGTGAAGGTATTAAAGAACACAAATTCTATCCGTAATTTAAGAATTTATACTGAGCAAATTGACAATTTTATGAATTTTAACTCAAAAGTTCTATCAATTTACATGTACGTTCAATTATGAAATTTTAGGACAGCAATGGTGTTCTTGATGGTACACACAAGCACGCATCAGTTCTAGTCAGTTTTGTGGGAGAAAAACCTACACCTCATACAAGTACTTGCAGCACTTGACTTTGACCTCTGGTTCCAATATGTGTTAGCAGGGTGAGAGGGTTTATGCACGTGATGCATCTTTGCTTAAAGAATGCATTAGAAAAAGAGGATGAGTTGAGAGGAGGTAAAACTTATATGGAAACATACATATTCACTGAATATTTAATATACATGTAGTCAATTATAAGTTCTACACGTATAGGCTCTTTGTTGTAGGTAAATACTATTTAGTTGATGTTGGCCACCCACCTAAGCCCGGATCAGCTCCCCATATCAAGGTGTCAGCTATTTGAAGGAATACAAAAATAGAGGTCCAACTAATGAAAGGGAGTTGTTTAATCATAGGCACTCAAGATTAGAACAACAGTCGAGAGAGCATTTGCACTAAAGAACAGGTTTTAAATACTAGCTTCTAACCCTTCTCATCCCTATCCCACCCAGGTTGACATAGTTTTTGGTTATTGCGTGATGCATAACTATATTTCAGATCATGGTTTAGATGATTATGTACCCATAGAAGCACAATGGGAGCCTAGAAGACAGATGCCGAGGGATGAAAGAGATGATGCTAGAGAAAGGCTCACTCATCGAGACCGTATTGCGAAAGAAATGTGGAGTTACCATTAAAAGTTTTCCCAACTTGATGCCTGTCATGTTACAGTATTATATGTTTTATGCGCTTGAATGGACATGTAATAAACTTGAACAACGATTTTCTTATGTGCGTAATTTTGTGCTTGGGATTAATTGCAAATTTCAAGTCTTGGGAATGTTTATTGTTTAAAATACATATACATTAATGTGTCATATAATACAACACATTCTTGTGGCATGTATAACACATACTAGCCTTCTTATATATTGCACCTGTTGACATTTTGAAAAAAATAATGTTCGTGTACAATAGATGGATGGTTCAGTCACCACTCATGAGGAAACTCAAGAAAAAAAAGATGGAATATGAGAAAAAGGATGAAAGGATAGTGCCAACTTCAAATGACCGAAGCCAATGAGTCGATTTGTCATAAGCTTCTTGGCAGATCTCGTAAGAGATGGTTACAAGCCAGACACGTGATTCAAGAATACGCAAATTAATGCAGCTATCAAGGCAGTAAATGAAGCATTTCCAAAAACCATTGGTGACAGGAATGTCAATAATCATCTTTGAACATTGGGAGAGAGATGGAAGTTGATTAAGCATCTCAAGGAATAACAAAGTCTTTATCCCAAAATTTTGGGGTCGGTTGCATGAATCCTTTTCTTCCATTCAGTTTTGTTAAGGATCATTTCTTCAATAACATGAATCATTAACATATCCTTCCTACTTGCCTCCATCCAAATTTGTTTAGGCTCCTCTCTAGTCCTCATGGCCCCATTATCTATGATCTTATCACTTTTCCTAGTTGACACATATAGTGGCCTACATTGCACATGTTTGAACCATCTCAATCGATTCTCCTTCATTTGAGAAGCAACCTCTAACTTTATATGGATACACTCATTTTTTATCTTATCTCCTAGTATGCATCTTAGCATTCTTGCTTCTGCTACACTCATTTTTTAGATATGTTGTTTCTTAATTGCCCAACAGTATGAACCATAGAGCATAGCAAGTCTTATAGTTGTTTCTTTCACCCAAAAAAAAAAAAATTCAATTTTATAGATATTCTATGATCACATAAAACATTAAAGGCGCTTCTCCACTTTAAGCATCCTGCTTTGGTTCCATGAATCACATCTTCTTCAATTCCACTATCTTAATAAATGATTATAAACAAAAATGAACACTCCGAGATATTTCTTAACCATCAATTTGTATTGTGCGTTCATTTCTTCTCACCATTTTGCTAAATCTTAATTAATAAACTTTAAGAAAAAATTCACTATTTAACATATCAACAATTTATATTATCACGAGTTATTTTCTCAAAAATGTCATCGAAAGGAAGATTGCAAAAGAATTTCAACATTTAAGTATCATCATTGTCTATGATCGTAAACACCACAAATAGAATGATTAAGGGGGGCTTTGAGAAACTAATAGATTCAAATGGTAAACATTGTAGCTCATATTTATGTACACCACATTTAAAATTTAAGGACTTTTATCTGGCTAGAGTGAGAAATGAAATCAAGTCATCCTAGCAATATCACATACTAATTCAAAATATACAGAAATGGCAGAATCAACAGCAAACACATGTTGGAGGAATCCACGCTCTCTCAGATATATAGATAAGTGATGACTACCGCACTTATGGCTCAACAGTAACATAAAGTGCATAGCAAAAAGTGGACTCATGATCCTAAAAGTAAAGAAAGAAAAACTATGTGAGGTGCAAAAAACTTGTGATATAGTTAAATTATGGGTGAACAACATTTCAGCTTTAACCAGCAATACATAAATGTATGGTGAGACCTATATTATTAAACATCACAGTGAAAAAAAAGCCAACTCTAATAAATCACTTCAGACAAAACTATACCAGCAAAATAGGGACAGGATTTAAAAAGGACATCAAATCACTTATAACAGAGAAGAGAGTGACACATAATGGAACCAATTCTTACTTTTCCGATCATTCATCTCAAATGAAACCATTTTGCCAGACCACAGAGAGAAGTCAAGAAGTCCACGGCCAAGGACCTGCCACAGCAAAACTGGTAAGAACTTCAAAAATGTGTCTCCTGCTGTTTGAACAGCACAATGATGAACTAAAACATGAGAAGCACAACATTTACAACAACACTCCCACTTAAGAATCAGGTCATTCTGATGTCAAGAAAAGAAGGAACCAAAAGCTTGTTACCAAATACAACTAACAAGTGATTTGGTCTATAGCCAATGTTCTGAGTCTTTGGACCAAGAAGTAACAGTTTCAACCTTTGTTTCACTGAAACAAGCTTAGCCATGTATCAGCCAAGATCCACCTTGTATAGTGCATGCTAACATATTACAGCTGAGCTATAATTTCCACAAATTATTTACTTAAGTTTTGTGATATAGTACTATCCTCGTACAAACTGTCGAGACTGCTTTGCAATTTGCACTTAGCGTGTGTTTGGCATGAGAAGAAGTAAAAACTGAGTATACCAATCATGCTCATGGCAGTAACTCCCAAATATTTTACTTTCAAAAATCACTGATAAGGGGCACAAGATGGTTGTCCTAAACCAAATATAGAAAACACTTTTCTTCTCAGCGTCGCCTCTTGATCAAGACTGGACCAACTTCAAGCAGAGTTAGGTGATACTTTATACTCATTACATCTTAGTTGTTGTTGGTCAATGTGCATCTATTAGTTAACCCCATCAATGTGGAGTCTTCTTAGTTTAGCGCTGTGCTCGCTCATATCTGAACCCATATATATGACATTAAAAGTGGTTTAATATCCATGTATTCATACATAGAGCCATCCTAATTTAGAAGACATTTATAAGACTTTCACATCTTAGTCCTGGATTACATGTAAAAGCTTATATTTTTTTCTGACTAATAGAATTTTTGAACTTTACAAAGTACAAACACCAAAAGATCTACTAGAGTATGGGTAAAAGTACAGTATACTTAATCTACAAGAGATTTCACACTAAGTGTTCTAAATAGCAGAAAGTGTTGCGACGTGGGGCAAGTGGCGCTAAGTGCTAGAGTGGAAAGCAGCCACTAAACGGAGTTAGGAATTTAAACGTAAAAAAGTGTAAACATAATTGTCACAACTCATGGAATCATAACAAAAAAAAAAATATACACATGAAAACTAATAAAAAAAATTCAGAACCGAGGAAAATAACAAGCTAAGTATATAAAGAATGGGGAAAAAATGAAGCTTTGTCGTTAGAATTCCAGGTCATCACAGCGAGATAGTGAAGAAAAAAAAAAAGCAATGAACTAATGAAGCGAAACAAAAATGCATAACTAAAATGTTTGGAAGAAAGGTGCAGGGGGGAGAGTCGATCCAATGAGAAGTCAAATAGGTGTATCCTTTATTGATACAAATCATTGTATATGCTGTCTAATTAAGAATGTGTGAAATATTATAGGTTGATGTGCAAAGGAAGTATAAATCCCATAACGCAAAAGCAAGTTTATAAAGTAATGAATTCGTCAGATGTTCATAATGGGATTGGCAGAATGTAGAGATTTGGGGACACTCATTAGTAACCAAATAGTTTTCATACAATAATGATATACCAAGTACCATCATACGGTCAAGATCAAAATAAACAAGTTAAAGGTTGATATAAACATATAGTTGATCGATTGATACAATATCAATATCTATAATTGTTATTATGCCTTAGTTCATGCACAATACTCATATTTTCATCAATCAATATATCAGTCTAGCCTAGCCAAATATCAATAATCTGTAGGTGTTGCCCAAACAGGTCCAATATAGTAATCCGTACCAAATCACGTATGTAGGCTCAATTAATCACACTATTCCTATGAATCTCTTCGAATGTCTCCAATGGGATCTAGTAAAACCCTCTCGAATGTCTCCAAGGGGTGCACTAACATCTCATGGGTCCAATATCTAAAACCCTTCTGACAAGGGGTCCATATCATCCATATAATCCCACCGGCTATCCGTGTGGGTCCAATAATCATTTGGCTAGAAGTTCACATAAAAATACATAAAGTAGACTTCATAAATAACTTTATAATGTCAACAAAATGTATTGAGACGGTAGGGCTTGAAGACTTTAAATCAAAGGATAGATGATTTATGCTAAGAATTCATAATGTGTAGTTATGCTTCATGGGCTCTCAAAAGTAGAAAGGATAGGCCATATATCCATGTGTCAATTTGTATCAAGACATGATACATTCAAATTCATTCATATAAAGCAGTACGATCATCTAGCTGTATCAAGACATAATAACTTAAGAGTTTACTAGTTCATGAACCACACTTGCAGGAATAATGATAATTCTCAAAAAGAATCATAAATATTTAAATCAAGAAGCATACTAAAATATACTCTTTGACATTTCATGCAATTAATCATGAATTCATCAAGCCTAATTTCGTAAGTCCCATGTTAACTTCTTATCAAATTCAGGTTTTTGAGTAATAATATTCACTAATTCTTGTAAATTCAGATTTAAAACATGTGGTATATATGAATCAATAATGAGAAACCATAGTTGTAGGTCACACACATCATAATGGATATGTTCGTTGACCTGAACTCATCCCTACTAGCTTAGACATAACGTAACCATAAATTAGCATAATAATTTGTATGCTAATATTTCAATAAAGAATCAATTTAAAATGTCATGAAATTTCAAACTTTAAGAAAACCTCTAAAAAAAAAAAAGAAAACTAAAAATCAAAATTTTCTTCTGAAATTCTTATTTAATTCAATCTCCATATCACCATTCACAAACTTAAAAGTTTCAATTTCAAGATTTAGAATAAGAAAGGTGGATTTAGGGCTAGTAGATAGAGAAACTTATTTTAGGGTTAAGAAGGAAATGACACTTACAGTTTTATGCACATTAAATTTGTCTTCACTACTCCTTTCCTTCTTTCCTCTCGGTTCTTCGTCTTTATCTCTTACTATTTTTTCCTTTCTCCCAAACAGAGAATGGCAGAGACAGAGAGAAGGGAAAAGCTCAATCAGGATATTTATCCCTTAATTGAGCCGATGTGTGGTGGGGAAATTTGTACATATGTCCCTCAATTGTTGTATATTTTTGTTTCACACCCTTACACTTTAACAATTATACTTATTTCCATGTAATCATGTCCTTATTATTTTTATTTTCCATTTACTTCTCTAAGTAATTGTCCATATTATTTTAATTGTCCATAATATTTTCATTTTCCAGTTATTTTTTCATTTTACTTAAGATATTACATGTAAATTAGGAAATACCCACCCACCACCACCACCATTTGATCCATTAAAAAAAATAGATTTCCCAAGAATATAAAGTCAACTATCTAGTTTTAGTGCAAATTCCAGATTTTCGAGGTTCACCAAAATTTTCAGCTCACAATTGGCAAAGATTTTGGTCCAAATGGCATATTAAAAATCCTAAATTTATCATTTAATTACAAAACTCCAATCTCCAGAAAAATTATCTTCAATTTTTATTACTTTTATATAGTCAAAATTTTAGCCTTAGTCTCTATGTCGATTTGGTCACCGCATACTGATTAACTTGTATTCTTCCATTTTTTACCAACCAAGTATATATTGGAGTTTGGCAAAGCATTTGTGTATATAATATTACAAGTCTGTGTATAAAAATAATGATGACATTTACTTAAATGATGTTACATGGAAATAAAATTGGAAGGTTTTGAAACAAAAACATACAACAAGTGAGGGACCTATACATAATTTCCCCCCACTCATCGCCTCAGTAAAGGGATAAGTATCTCCCTCTCTCTCTCTCTATGATTTTCTGTTAGGAAGGTGGAAAAGAGAAGAGGAAGAACCGAGAGGAAAGAAGGAAGAGAGACGTGATGACAGATCCCACCTTTAGAAAACTATGTCCTTTCCTTCTAAGCCCTAAGATAAGTTCTTATCTCTACCAACCCTAAATCCACCTTTCCAATTCTACAAATTTGAAATTAAAACCAAGAAATTTGTAAATGGCATCATGAAGATTGAACTAAGCAAAGAATTTCACAAGAAAATTTTTATTTTTTATTTTTTTTCTTTTTTTGAAGTTTATCTAAAATTTGAAATTTCATGACACCTTAAATTGATCTTTTCTTGAAATATTAGCATACAAATTACTGTGCTAATGTATGGCTATGTTATGTCCAAGCTAACAATGATAGTTCGATTAAGAAACCTATCTATTATGATGTGTGTACAAGGACTATGAACTACTATTAAGTGATGATATTATGATTATTTTGGAGTTGGTGTTGATAGATCCTAAACTATATGAATTACTAGATATTTGTTGATGTATGCTATGGGTGAAATTGTGTAGACTGTTTGACTCTGTTAGTACAGGTACTGAGTAATTATTGTTGTATCATTATTGAGTGCAAATGAATTTACATGAAATGCTCTGTTCATGATCTTGATCTATAGAGGGGATATAGGTCATGGATTTTTTAACAATCAGCCCCACCCCCGAGATTTGACAACTTCAAATCTTGGGGAATGATGGTAGATGAGATATTTTTTCCTTTAAAGCGGGTCGGGATTTTGCACTTGACGGGTTTAAAAGAGCTTTTCTAGGTTAACCCACTTTTCGTGGTAGCAGATGGGTAAAGTGGGTGCTTTAGTGGTTTGCGGGTGCTAAAGTGCCCGCCTCAACATCCACTCGCCTACCCATCTTGCTACAGGCTAAATTGTAGTGGGTTATTACCCGCTACACCAAAGATGCCACTTTTTACCGCTATTTAGAACACTATTCACACCTAAAATGCATTGAAACACATGTGGAATATCATAGGTATGTGGATACAAAAAAATTCTAAACATTTAAAAAACAGATTTGTTTATGTAGATATGACAAAATAAAATCATACATGTTTGTGAGTTAATAACTTAATATTCATTATATGTAGCATGATATAAACTAGAAATTGTTAAAAGAGCATACAATCAAGGATATTATGCAAGTAATTTTAAGTGAAATAAATCAATGGGTACACGAACAATCATATTTCTAAGTAATTACTCATTCATCTAGGACATGTTGCAGGATGTGTCAAAAGGAGCATTCGACAAGTATACATCAAGTATCAGATGCAAGCAAACATAGTTTCACACTACCAAATCCCGTTGACTAATTTGAAGCTACTAAAGTTAAAAAGTCTCAACTTGTAAGATATTACATGGCATATTGTGATGGTAATGTAACCAATGGGACTGTGCAACAAAGGTTGTTTTAAATCTTACTGCCATCTCGTAGCCAGCCTTTTCTTACGTCTGCTTTTGAAAATTAAAGATTGTTATATGTCTTACTCTCAATAGCCCAGCATTTCTCGTTAACATAAGTTTAAATTGTTGAAAGTTTAACACCGTAATTAAATTCTCTGAACGGAAACAAATAACAACAGGAAGATACGGCGGCGGCGGCAACATTGAAGAGGAGGAGGAGGATGGATTGAGTTTTAAAATATTCAAATTGGGAAGAAAATTAAACAAAGACATATATAATTGCACCTCACCTGAAAAGATAGATGTCGCCGGCGTCGTGGAAGTCGTCGGCGTCGTCAACAGGAACACAGTACAGCGTGAGATCGGCCTAGGGTTTCAGTTATTTGGGGACGGTTCTGCGAGAGAGACGACAAGGAGAGAGTACGGGGCTAAAGGTTAATTAGTTTAGACATGCCCGAACTAACGGAGAATGGATATTGCCACCCCGAAAATGAGAGAGGCCCCCAAATTATTTACAAATGTGCCATTAATTTTTTCTCCACATTTCACCCATTGAGAAATGTCCAAAAAGGCCTTCTTCTTCCTCATTCCTCGTTTCTCTTTCTTCCATCTCCCTCCTCCTCCTTCTCCGCGACCCCAGCTCCCCCTCCGGCCTCCCCCCTCCTCCCCTCCCCCCAACCCCTCCCACTGCCCGCCCCCCTCCCCCAGATTTGTTCGACCAGATCGGTCGAACAGATCCGGGGGAGGCGGGGGAGGGAGCGGGCGGTGGGAGGGCAAGGGGGGAGAGGTTGGGGAGTGGAGGAGGGGGGAGGCGAGTTCACCAGAGGGAATGGGGGATGGGGTTGAGGGAAGAGGCGGGTTCGCCGGAGGAAGGGGATGGGGTTCGCCGGGTGAGGGGAAGAGGGGTCGCCGGAGGGGGGAGGGGGTCGCCAAAGGGGGGAGGAGGGTTCGCTGGAGGATGGAGAAGGTCGTTAGTCCGGGAGAAGAAGAAGAAGAAGAAGAAGGAAGGAAGGAAATGGCATTTTGGCTTAAAAACTTGGGGATGCCTTTATTAATTTTGGGGTGCCTTAATCCATGGGGGGCCTTTATTAAGTTTGGGGGTGGCAATATCCGTTCCCGAACTAACGGGGTTCAATTCAGCCCTTCCTTTTCCTTTTTCTATTTTTCTTTTTTCTTTCTTTTTCATTTTTTCATTTCTTTTGCGTGTGTATGTGAACAAGGATGGAACTTTCCATATTCAATCCCACCCGTTTTAAAATGAGCCCCGCTTAAATGACATTGTGTTTCTATGTTACATAGGTCTCAAGTAACCAGCAAAAACTAAAAGATGTCTGAGTATTAGTTCTCTGAGAGAAGTGTAATTTGATTTTTTCCCCCCCGAACTCACACAAAGTGAGCTATTATTCTGTTTATGTTGTTATATTATTAATACGATAGACTTGTGTCATTCCAGAAGGATTTGACGCTGAATCATTCTTACTCAAATACAACCCTACAATATCCGAATGCAAGATTCACTCTATTGAAGTTGATTTATATTATTTCAAATAACTAAAAATTAAAAAATCATGTATTTTGAATACTTTTTGCCCATCCATTAAGTAGGCCCAAAATGGACGACCAAAATAGTGACTTTGTTATTTAATGGTGTAGAATATTTGAAATCTAATAAAAATGGGTGTAAATAGATTTTAAGTGTCTAGATCATGATGATATGAGATTGAGAAATTGTACGTCTAAAGACGTAGATCTAAGCAAAATGCTATTTTCGGCCGTTCATTTTGCGCATACTTGATGGATGGGAAAAAATATTCAAAATAAACGATTTTTGATTTTAGTTACTTGAAATAATATAGATCAACTTCAATGGAATGGATCTTGCATTCAGGTGTCGTAGGGTTATATTGTAGGTTCACCTAGAGGGGGGGTGAATAGGTGATGGCTAATCTAATGGTCACTAAATGCCAAATAATGCGGAAGCTAAAAACAATTATGACCTAATTAAATCTTTTACACTAAACACTATGTATAATATAAAAGTGTTGCCAAATTCCCCGTGAAGGGCTCTGGACAAACTCCTCTAGATTCCCCTGGATATGGTTGAGGTGTCGCGTTGGCTCTCTTGGTTAAATACAAGTGTTAGTCAACAATCCCAAGCAATATATCAATATGAGCACAAATGAATATATCAAGCATATAAAGATACACAATAAAGGTATGCAAGATATAAAGACAAAGAGAGAGAGAGAGAGTGAGCAATCGCAAACACAAGGGATTTGTTTCGAGGTTCGAGCACCCTTACTCTACATCCCCACCTTAGACACACGAAGGATTTCCACTATAATCGATCCCAATGGATCACCCGGTGCCGCAACACCTACAACGAGTTCCCACTAGAACTCCTTGGACTCTCTCTAGTCCGTACACACCACAAGCCCACCGGCTTGCCGAGGCCGCACCTCAAACAAGAGTTCGCACCCGAACCCGAAACAACCGAGTCCACACTAGGACCCGAAACAAATGCGAACACAATCGTCCGCCTTCTCAAAGGAACAAAGAACAAGTCTTTGGTGATCACAACACTTTGATCACCTAAAAACTATCTCACTACAACACTCCTATAAGATGAATAGCAATGGATAGCTCAAGTGTTTGTGTGAGAAAAACAAGGTAGAGAATGGTGGAGGAAAACTCAAAGAATCTCTTTTAACACTCTTAATAAAATCTTCCCTTTGATAGGAAATATTTGCTCTCTAATTTGTGGAGAAAAACCTCTGAAAAGGATTGGAAAACTGGCTCAAAAATACTCTCCAAATCTTAGTGAAAACAATGACCAAACCCCCAAATTTATAGGCTGTCAAAAACTAGCCGTTGGGGTCTGTCAGACTGTCGGTCGACCGCCCGGTCGACCGCCAACGGTCAAGAATCCGACCGTTGGAGCCTCCGGTCGACCGCCCGGTCGACCCAAAAGAACAGAGAGCACTGCTCTCAGTTCCGGTCGACAGGGTCGGCAGACCGGCCATCTGCCAGGTCAAGGCGTGCACGTCCGTGCACGTCGGTCGACCGAGCCGGTCGACCGACTTCAGAGTTAGTCGACTAGCAAGGTAGTAAGTCGACTAGCTGAAGCCTGAAAACACTTTTTCTGGGATTTAAAACTAAGTCTTTTGGTTCACATAAAATCCCATAAAATACAAAGAATTTCTACAAAAATAGTTTAACCAATATACTTTGATATACAAACATGCTTGCACAAAATCAAGGCATGTTACAAAAGATTGGACTATTTTTGTAACTTAGAAATATTGGCTCAATTGAAAACTTGTATTTTCCAAAACTTGATTTTTCTAAAACTCCTTTAAATACAAAAAACTAGATATTTTGAACTCATTAAAGCATAGTGTGTATGGATATGATCCACTACACAATTAAGATGAAATATCTATGTTTTTGGCATTAAGCTCTAAACTTGGTTATGGATAAAAGATATGTATAAGGAATTCCAAAAACCAAGTATTTTTCCAAAGTAAAAATTCTTTTCTAAAACTAAAAATCTTTTATGAAAACTTCTATCAAGAGTGTGTGTGTATGTACTTGAGCAATCCACCAACTACTCTATCCTTTACATTTTATCTAAAACACAAAAATCTTATACCTAGACACAAGTCTTGATCTTCTTGAAGTCTTCCCTTGAAGTCTTCTCATCATCTTGACTTGGTCCAAATGCAATCCAACGAGCTTGACTCCTCTTGAGTACTTGATGTGGTCTTGATGCATAGGCTCGTGAATCAACCGGTGCTAGCTCTAAAACTTGTCTTAAAATTCTTTGTTGAAGCTCCACACCTACTAAGATCTTGATCATAAATCTGTCACTAATTAAACACAAGATCATTAGTAAACATAACTACATGAGTTGATCATCATCAAACTAGAGTGATGGGCCTTTGGGCCAACAATCTCCCCCTTTTGATGATGACAAAACTCATGAAGTTATATATGCATGGATTAAAGTAAAACTTCAAAGAAGCTCCCCCTTAACTCATGCATAACAAATAAATAATAGATATGGCAATGAGGCGCATGAATATGTATGCAAGTATGGAGATAAAACATGCAACAAGCATAAATCAAAATCTTTTTCTCCTATTTGTAATACAAAAATATATATGCATAAACATAAATCTTTATTCAAACATGCATATAAACTCAAATACTTCTCCCCCTTTTTGTCACTCATCAACAAAGGGTTCAAAGTAAAATCAAATCAAATAAATTTTCTCCCCCTTTTTGTCGTAAACAAAGAGACCAATAAGGGGTAAACTCAAATCAATAAATAGTGATATGCGATATACATTCATGAAGAGGAAGACGCTAAGTTAGCTTCCCTACACATATGCATTACATGAAGAAGGGATGACAAGCCCTAACTCACATAACACATATTATGTAATGCATAAGAGGAGATGTGAAGCTCCCCTTACACACGTATATCATATAAAGAAGAGTTGTCAAGCTTCTCAATTTATAATATACTCAACATGAATCTATATGTAAGAGAGATGTTAAGCTCTCCTTGCATATAGGAAATACAAATCAAAAATTTTGAGTTTTTCTTTATTAAAACAAAATTTTGAATTTTCTCAATAAAACAAATCTTGAGAATTTTTCTTAAAAATTTTATTTTCTTAACATAAACAACTTTGTGCTTTAAACATGTAAAAAATTTTTTAATTCAAGCACAAATAACTTATATATATGTATGAAAAAATGAGTATACCAAATGAAATTGATACATACATATATAAGAAACAAAATATGAGTATATACAAAAATAGAGTCAAATTGATACCAATTGAAACGATCCAATGATACCAATTGAAGATAACAATGTAAATCATGTATATGACTCATAACATATACCTCCCTTTATATGCTCAAGATAAAGGATTTTCAATGAAGCATACAAGGCATAATCGCCCAACCATCCTCCCATGAAAGGGTAGAGTTTTTCAAAAAATAGATTTGAAAATATTTTAGCATTGAAAATCACTATCAAATGAAGAACGATAACTAGTTAAAATAATTTTTGAAAAACTAGTTAAAGATCCTCCAAAATATGAAATCAAAGCATATGTATTTCATGAATCATACCAAATATAAGAATTGACACTCGATCTATGAAGCTCAAAATATGTTCATGAATCAAAGTCATGACAAAATAAATAAAGTGTGAGTGTACAAGAGTCATGTGTTTAGCATTTTTCATGAAAATAGACATTGAAGCTCAAAAAAGATCATAAGTCACATTTTTAATAAAAAATTTTCATTAAAACACACTAATCTTCATGGTATATGTATGATTTATCCAAAACTAACAATACACATACATATCCCAAACATAAAAGAGTCTATCAAATGTATTTGCATGAAGGCAAGAGACTCACGGGTATACATGTATATTTATTAGATTTGAATTAAAAATACATATACATGAAGTAAAATCATAAAAATTGACAAAACAAGTATAAGTGAGGAAATCATCAAACTAGGCTATACATGTGCATATAGTGGGTACAAATGAGTATGAAGTGCAAACATATATAAGTCAATTTGTTGCTCACTATTTGTACATGTATAAATCCGAGTTTTGATAAAAACTACATCTAAGCATGTTTTTACCACATGAAGCACATAAAACAAATAAAACATGATCATGCTAAAAATATCATGAATGAACAAGCATGAACATAAATAAAATGAGAGTTTAGAGATTGTTACCAACTCCAAAGCTCCAATCATGGTGGTTGTCCCACCAAAACCTCCTCGATAGCGATGCATCCATATATGTGTCCATCAAGTCCAAATGCATCCACCATCAAGGCACCAAATCTCTCACGTCTTGTGAGAGCCCTCACCTACATCAAATACAAAAGGTGGGGACTTTGGTACCCATTTTTTCTTGGGTCCTTGGGGGTTAGTCTTAAAAGGCACCCAAACATTTTTATTTTTAGCAAAATTTATATGATGCAACTTATCAAAACAAACTTTGCTAAATGGCCTTTGCGGTCACAATGTGTACATTTGTACACCTTAGGATGCATATGAGTGTATGTGTGGTCATGGCGTGCAAAGTGTGCATATGCTTGATGATAATGTGCATGAACATGTGGAGCTTGTTTCTTTGAAAATAAGGACTCCAATCTCTTGTGATTAAATGCACAAGGGCTCAAGGTTGAGCTCAAACTATTAATTTTATTTTTAAAAATCTTAATTTCATCTTGATCAAAAGTGGTAGTGGCATGTAAAGCATGATCAATAGACCTTTTTAGAAACATTTTCTTTTTCTTTTTCAAACATTTTTCTTTTTAACAAGAGTTTTCTTGAAAAACAACTTCTCTTTGTTTTTCCACCAAATCAATTTTATTTTTCAAAGTATTGTTTCCTTCACAAAGATTATTTAATTTAGACATAAGAGAAACATTCTCATTTTTCAAATCTTCCTTTTCTTTTTTCTAAACATGCAATATTATTTCTAAATGAATCTTGTTCTATATGCATGCAAGCAATATTCTTTTTCAAATTTTTATTTTCTTTCTTAATCATGTCATATTTCTCAAGTAATTGTTGGCAAAATGAAGTGAGCTCATCATATGACATGTTATCATCTTCTACCTCGGATTCGGTATTTATCTCAAGGGGGTTATCCCCTTGGACCATGTAGCACACATTGGAAGGGTCGCTTCCAACATCCGAGTCGCTCCCCGCATAGTATTGATCATTTTCGTCAAGGGAGATCAAAGTGTTCCAAACTACAAAAGCCAAATCAAGATTAGCAACCCTAGATAAATAATCATCATTTAGGGTAGATCTTAAAGCATGTAGGGCTTTTGCATTAGCCTCAAAATTTTTGCCATTTAAACAATAATCATTTTTAGTGATGGCAAGATAAATATGAATGCCTAGGGCTTTGAGGTACAAAGACATCTTAACCTTCCAAATTTGGATGTTAAGAATGTCAAAGGTGGGTGGTGACATAAAATCCATGGTGTGTGTACAAAATATTGTGATTAGCCTAAAAGGAGGATCTTTAACTCTAGGTTGTAAGACCCAAATCAGAGTACCAAGCTCTGATACCAATTGTAGGTTCACCTAGAGGGGGTGAATAGGTGATGGCTAATCTAATGGTCACTAAATGCCAAATAATGCGGAAGCTAAAAACAATTATGACCTAATTAAATCTTTTACACTAAACACTATGTATAACACAAGAGTATTGCCGAATTCCCCGTGAAGGGCTCTGGACAAACTCCTCTAGATTCCCCTGGATATGGGTTGAGGTGCCGCGTTGGCTCTCTTGATTAAATACAAGTGTTAGTCAACAATCCCAAGCAATATATCAATATGAGCACAAATGAATATATCAAGCATATAAAGATACACAATAAAGGTATGCAAGATATAAAGACAAAGAGAGAGAGTGAGCAATCGCAAACACAAGGGATTTGTTTCGAGGTTCGAGCACCCTTGCTCTACATCCCCGCCTTCGACACACGAAGGATTTCCACTATAATCGATCCCTATGGATCACCCGGTGCCGCAAAACCTACAACGAGTTCCCATTAGAACTCCTTGGACTCTCTCTAGTCCGTACACACCACAAGCCCACCGGCTTGCCGAGGCCGCACCTCAAACAAGAGTTCGCACCCGAACCCGAAAAAAACCGAGTCCACACTAGGACCCGAAACAAATGCGAACACAACCGTCCGCCTTCTCAAAGGAACAAAGAACAAGTCTTTGGTGATCACAATACTTTGATCAACTAAAACTATCTCACTACAACACTCCTATAAGATGAATAGCAATGGATAGCTCAAGTGTTTGTGTGAGAAAAACAAGGTAGAGAATGGTGGAGGAAAACTCAAAGAATCTCTTTTAACACTCTTAATAAATCTTCCTTTTGATAGAAAATATTTGCTCTCTAATTTGTGGAGGAAAACCTCTGAAAAGGATTGGAAAAACTGGCTCAAAAATACTCTCCAAATCTTAGTGAAAACAATGACCAAACCCCCAAATTTATAGGCTGTCAAAAACTAGCCGTTGGGGTCTGTCAGACCTGTCGGTCGACCGCCCGGTCGACCACCAACGGTCAAGAATCCGACCGTTGGAGCCTCCGGTCGACCGCCCGGTCGACCCAAAAGAACAGAGAGCACTGCTCTCAGTTCTGGTCGACGGGTCGGCAGACCGGCCATCTGCCAGGTCAAGGCGTGCACGTCCGTGCACGTCGGTCGACCGACTTCAAGTTAGTCGACTAGCAAGGTAGTAAGTCGACTAGCTGAAGCCTGAAAACACTTTTTCTGGGATTTAAAACTAAGTCTTTTGGTTCACATAAAATCCCATAAAATACAAAGAATTTCTACAAAAATAGTTTAACCAATATACTTTGATATACAAACATGCTTGCACAAAATCAAGGCATGTTATAAAGATTGGACTATTTTTGTAACTTGGAAATATTGGCTTAATTGAAAACTTGTATTTTCCAAAACTTGATTTTTCTAAAACTCCTTTAAATACAAAAAACTAGATATTTTGAACTCATTAAAGCATAGTGTGTATGGATATGATCCACTACACAATTAAGATGAAATATTTATGTTTTTGGCATTAAGCTCTAAACTTGGTTATGGATAAAAGATATGTATAAGGAATTCCAAAAATCAAAGTATTTTTTCAAAGTAAAAATTCTTTTCTAAAACTAGAAATCTTTTATGAAAACTTCTATCAAGAGTGTGTGTGTATATGTACTTGAGCAATCCACCAACTACTCTATCCTTTACATTTTATCTAAAATACAAAAATCTTATACCTAGACACAAGTCTTGATCTTCTTGAAGTCTTCCCTTGAAGTCTTCTCATCATCTTGACTTGGTCCAAATGCAATCCAACGAGTTTGACTCCTCTTGAGTACTTGATGTGGTCTTGATGCATAAGCTCGTGAATCAACCGGTGCTAGCTCCAAAACTTGTCTTAAAATCCTTTGTTGAAACTCCACACCTACTAAGATCTTAATCATAAATCTGTCACTAATTAAACACAAGATCATTAGTAAACATAACTACATGAGTTGATCATCATCAAAACTAAAGTGATGGGCCTTTGGGCCAACATGTATTTGAGTGAGAAGGATTCGGACCTGAATCCTTGTATAATGACACATGTCTATCTATATTATTAATATACCCAATTCTCCCTGATTGTAGCATACTTGCATTTATATTTGATTTATATTTGAGAAATATGGTGATTGTGAATTTTGTTACTAACTACTTTGCTCATTTAAAGTAGGTGATTTCTATCCTAGAGTGTTCTTCCATGTACATGGACTCAAATCTCAAAAGAAAAGTAACGAAAGGTGAGGATTAAAGTCTAATTTGATGGGCCAAATTACTAATCGAACGGGATCAATGAGTAACAAGGCTAATTGTATTGTTTTGGAGGTCTTATTAGCTCTTATGAGACAACAAATCATTATGTAAAGGTTTTGAACCAGCTAAATCTCTTCTCTTCGCTCGAAGGCAAAGGCAAAAGAAGTATAGATAAAAAAATGGTTGACATATCTTAGTAAGTAAAATCAAAACCTTTCTTGTTGAGACGTACATTATTTATATCATCATGTGGTATGTAAAAGACTTTCGTTTTGTTCTTAAGATTTTTTTATTGTATGTCGGTATAGTCAACGGTTGGCATGCATGTCAAATTCATCTTGATTTAGTAGTATTGGGCCGCTTCCGCACAGTCCCACCTAATTAGGTTAACAAGGACAAGAGTCCACTTATGCCCATTCCGAAATGATACTACATACTTGTCACGCCCCGCTTCCCAAAATACGTGAAACGGAGTTGCGACGAGAGTCGGCGACGCATATACGTAAGGAAAATCCCTCACGTATACGCGCTAAGCCTAAAGTAACCTGAACAAGGTATAAATCAGAACTATAATAATCAGCGATCACTGTAATATCTCATATAAACATCCACGCATGATATCATATGAATGAAGAACTGGAATAACAACTGAAACTGATATATCGAGACTAAAGAACAGAAAGATAAGAATACCAGAATCAAAGAGGAGAGCGTCCAGCTCCTCGCGAAGCGTACAGTCTAATCGAACACCTGCACAATAGAAACAAAGCGTCCAAAATCTGAACGTGCAAATCCAGGGTCGTCAGAAAGCGACCTGGTGAGTGTGTGTGTAAAGAGGAGAACTCGTGCATATAAACAATGTGCATAGAATAATAACAAGAATAACTGCAGACATAGGATAATCAAATAATATGATAAACAAGCAACTGAATAACAATAACATGAATAAGCGTGCAGATAAAAGACAAGTAAAACAACTATAAACAAACAACTGATATCATGATAACGGGGAAAACTAATGTCTAGATGAGTAACCTAGCATGTCTCCAGTCTGGCATACAATCCGGTCATAGTTATAGTCATATGTCTATCATAGTATACATATACATAGTAAGGTGATATAGTCAGTCACAATATGCTACAACCAATTTATTAACATTTATTATGTCAGCGAACACCCATTGCCACCTGTAATAGACGCATCCCATACGCCTACTACACGTGTCAATCAGGGTCCTAAGTTATTGAAACTGATTGATTGGTGACATTATCCATACTTTAGGTGGGTCCCGTACATACCCGGGACCACGGCCTCAGTTTCCTGGTGCTGAACCAGGCCGTACCGCTAGGTACTCAGTAACAGTAACAGTAATCTAACTATGAAAATAGTGGAACAATAACAGTACAGATGGGATGTCAGTCATCCCCAGGAACCCTGCAGTGGAACCCTCAGTCGGCTGCGCAACCTGTATCCTAGGTCCATCCAAAATACAGACGCTGTCTCCTCCATCAATTTTCCCAATCCCGGTGTAAGTTACTCAATTATTTTATTATTAAATTTAGTAAAAACAATCAATACTCATGTTACCTATAACACTGGGACGATGCGGTGACAGTAACGATAACAGTACAGTAATAATCAATTAGTAATCGTATACATGGTGAACAATATCAGTAACGGTGAACAGTAACAGTAACCGTGTATACGATGAACAATGGGACTGTACAGGGTATTACGATCAAACAATCCTTTCCCAGTAACTTTTAGTAACATGAATTAATACAGTAACAGTCTAGACACCTCTAGCCAATATACAATCTCACATATATAACTATCCCAAAATCTGATACTTATACTGAATACAATACTAATGAATCTGCCAACTCATAATTTTCATGGTCATCATGAACATCGAGTATCAATCCATATCGAGCAGTCTGGTCTAATGAACCACCGTCTCAATATATCAAAATTAGTGATCAGTTCTCTCACCCTATCAACCAGCTCTGATCCTCAAGTCATCAATATATTCACATCTCAATAACTGAATTAACAAATGTTCTGACACATCTATTCAGATCTCCACACTCCAGTCTGATCAAAGTCATCACACACTCTTGTTTCTATCAAGGTCAAACATAAGGTCCCAAAGTCGAGTAACATGTCAGAGATATATCTAAGATCTATCAGGTCAGGTCAATCCAACCAATATCTAATCCTCAAAATCCTATTCATCCATCTATAGGTAATATCATAACTCAAGGGTAAAGTCCTCAATCCATAAAAGATCTAATAACGACAGTCAGACTAAGGTTAGTCGACTAGGGGGAAGGAGCAAGTCGACTAGGGTAAGGGTTAGTCGACTAACAAATATAATAAGTCGACTATAAAGGATACTAGTCGACTAACAGGGAAGGCAAGTCGACTAACATATAAATATTGGTCAGCAACAGAGGCTACACAACTTTTAGAACAGCAACAAGTCGATTAAGGCTATTATAAGTCGACTAGTATAGGAGTACTAGTCGACTATAGGAAATGCAAGTCGACTAACAGGAGTAATAGTCAGAAACAGAGAGCACATGACCTACAGGACAAACACATAGTCGACTACAGCTAGAATAACTCGACTAATATAGGATATTAGTCGACTACAAGAAATGGCAAGTCGACTATAGGAGGAGTAAGTCGACTAACAGGAAAGGGCCAGTCGACTAATAAGGTTACAGTCGAGAAATAGAGAGTGCACAACTATTCCAAGGGAGACCTAGTCGACTAGGGGGCTATAGTAAGTCGACTAATAGAGCTATTAGTCGACTAATAAAATGGGCAAGTCGACTAATACCTCTACCTGCATGCCTATTATTGGGAAAACACCTACACATCTCCTCACATTCCATCTAATTGTTGGTCCGAAGGCCTATCACTCTAGTTTTGATGATGATCAACTCATGTAGTTATAGTACTAATGATCTTGTGTTTAATTAGTGACAGATTTATGATCAAGATCTTAGTAGGTGCATAGCTTCAACAAAGGATTTAAAGTCAAGTTTTGGAGCTAGCACGGTTTGATCCAAGATCCATTGGATCGTGTTTGGACCAAGTCAAGAAGATGAGAAGGCTTCAAGTGAAGACTTCAAGAAGATGAAGACTTGTGTCTAGCTTTGTTTTTAGAAGATTTTATTTTTAGATAAAATGTAAAGGATAGAGTAGTTGGTGGATTGATCAAGTATACATACACACACACACTCTTGATTTAGTTTGTTTTAGAAAAGATTTATCTCTTTGACAAAATATCATTTTGGTTTTTGGTATTCAAGTTTCATGTTTTATCCAAAACCATGTTTAGTGCTTAATGTCAAAAACATAGATATTTCACCTTGTTTGTGTAGTGAATCATATCCATACACTCTATACTTCAAATGAGTTTAAATATCTTGTTTTTATATTTGGAGAAGTTTTGGAAAAACAAGTTTTGAAAAATCAAGTTTGGAAAAAATACTATTTTTCATTTGAGCCAATTTTTCCATATTACAAAAATAGTCCAAATCATTTGTAACATGCCTTAATTTTATGCAAGCATGTTTGTTTATCAAAGTATATTGGTAAAACTATTTTTGTAGATTTTCTGTGATTTTATGGGATTTTATGTAAGCCAAAAAGACCAAGTTTTAAATCCCTTTACAGTTCTGTCCTGGCATCAGCCGGTCGACCGAACCGGTCGACCGACATGCACAGACGTGCACGCCGGTCTGGCAGGAGGCCGGTCGACCGACCCGGTCGACCGTCCAGAGAACTCTGCTCTCTGGAAAGGCCCCGGCCGACCGAGCGGTCGATCGGACAGAGAGACTTGCTCTCTGTATCCTGACCTCGGTCGACCGACCGGTCGACCGATGGCACAACGGTCTGAAATATGACCGTTGGCCGGTCGATCGGGCGGTCGACCAACAGGCCTGACAGACTCCAACGGCTAGTTTTCCAGACTCTATAAAATGGGGCATTTGGGGGCTGTTTTGATTAAGATTTTGGAGAGTTTTCAAGCCAGTTTTTCCTATCCTTTCAAGAGGTTTTCTCCACATATTTGAGAGCTAATACTTTCAATCAAAAGGGGAGTTTATCAAGAGTGATTAAAAGAGATTTCTTGAGTTTTTCACCATAGTTTCAATCCTTGTTTTTCTCACACAACACTTGAGCTATCCATTGCTATATCTACCTATAGGGATTTGTTGTGAGAGGATTTTAGGTGATCAAGAGTTCTGATCACCAAAGTTCATCTTCGTTTCTTTGAGGAGGCGGACGGTTGCGTTCGCATTGTTTCGGGTCCTAGTGGGGACTCGGTGTTTCGAGTTCGGGTGCGAACTCCTTGTTTGAGGTGCGGCCTCGGCGAGCCGGTGGGCTTGCGGTGTGTACGGACTAGGGAGTCTGAGAGTTGTAGGTGTTGCGGTACCGAGTGATCCGGTGGGATCGATTATAGTGGAAATCCTTCGTGTGTCGAAGGCGGGGATGTAGAGCAAGTGTGCTCGAATCTCGAAACAAATCCCTTGTGTTTGCGATTGCTCACACACTCTCTCTTTGTCTCTTGTTTATATCTTGCATACTTTTATTGTGTTTATCATTATATGCTTGATATACATTTGTGCTTAATTGATATACATGCTTGGGTTGTTTGCTAACACTTGTATTTAATCAAGACAGCCAACGCGGCACCTCAACCCTTATCTAGGGGAATCTAGAGGAGTTTGTCCAGAGCCCTTCACGGGGAATTCGGCAACACTCTTGTGTTATACGTGGTGTTTAGTGTAAGAGTTTAGTTTAGGTCATAATAGTTTTTACTTCCGCATTATTTGGCATTAAGTGACCATTAGATTAGCCATCACCTATTCACCCCCCTCTAGGTGAACCTACACTAAATATACACATGCTCCATCATGTAATATCTACAATAATAACCCAAACGCCCATATAATAAACATAGGATTCCAACTTAATTAAATACACATGCATATTGATATTTCTATGCATTCAAAATTGTAAAGGAGGGGGTGACAACTCACATTCGTGCTTAATAATCTACATACATGATTATGTCATATGCACCACACATTAGATTACACCACACACATACAAATCTATGTAAACTCAATTAATTAAAGAGAGGGGAGACACACACATAGGAGGGGCTGCCGGGGCGATTTATGACGACGGACTATCGCGCGCCAAGGAAAAGGGGGCTGCTGTGCGCGGCATGGCCTGCTGTTGCGTGCTACCATCTGCTGGTGTTGCGGCTGATTGCTGCCGCAGGTTGGACTGCAAGGGAGGCACACGACAACAAGAGGGAGGATCTGGACTGCTGCGCTGCCGCTGTCGTGCTGGATCTGCAAGCGCAGATCAGTTGGGGACGAAGGGCAGCCAAGGGAGGGGGCGTCCAGCACTGGGCAGCGGCTGTGCGTGCTGCCGTCCATGGAGGGGGCCAGGAGGAGTGCGGCCTGCTGTTGTTGGTGCTGCCGTGGCTGCTGCTGTTGCTGTGGGAGAGGAGATGGAGGGTGACAGCGGCCATGAAGGAGGAGCTCCGGCTGGGGGTGCTGCGGCTGAGCCTGGAGTTGCAGCAAAGGGAGAGGAAGAGCAGCCAAGGGGAGATTCACCATGGAAGGATGGATCCGCAGGGGGCAGTTGTTGCCGTGCTGAATCTACGCAGATCAGAAGGGGGGCAGTCCGGCTGTACTGTCCATCACTGTTGCTGCTGGATCTGCAGCAAGGCTGGTGGCGTTGGTGCGGCCTGATGGGGGAGCTCCGGGGAAAGGCAACCAAGGGAAGGAGGCGGCCTGGCCAATGGTTGCGGCTGGATTAGAAGCTCGGCCGTGGAGGTGAGGCTGTGGTTTGCTGCCGCTCATGGCTAGAGGAGGCTGGGCGGCAGCATGAGGAGGGGGTCATGGTGTGCTTGGCTGCAATGCAGGGAAAAGGGCTGTGTTTGGTGATGTTGGCGGCTGCGTGAGGTAGGGAGAAGGATTAGGTTGGGATTTAGATCAAGTAGTTAGGATTTGTATCAGATAAGAGATTATTTAGGGATTACATAGGGGTGGTTATAATGGGTTCTGGGTTTGTGGGTATAATAGGTATAGGCAATGGTTCTGGGTTGAATCCAAACAGGTAAATGGGTAACAGGTTTCGGGTTGTGGGTTTGGGTAGAAAATAGGTATAGGTTCTCAATAGATAATGGGTTCGAGGGTATGGGCTAACCAAAGAAAACATAACATTAATGAACAATACTAATATTAATACTAATATCAAAATCAATAAGTACACTAACACAAATATAATTAACAATAACTACTAACACTAATACTCGTACTAATATTAAAGTAATTAAATAAAATACTAGTAACACTAATAATAATATTAAAGCCAAAATGTCATTTACTATCTTAAAAATAAATTTGTAGATTTAAGAATAATAACTATCAATCAAGTTAATTAATAATAATAATAATGATTCTTAAATTAAATTAAATACTTTAGAAAAATAAAGATACAGTATTACTAACTAGGGATATTAAATTCTACCCACCTTATAAAATTTCGTCCTCGAAATTTCAATAAAGTAGGGAATGATAAAAGAATCCAAATTCAAGAGAGAACACAACAAGCTTCCACGTCGCCTCGTTGGGACACCACGATTCCTCTGCGCACTCTGATCTCTGCTACCAGCTTTAGAATGAAATGACCAATTTCAAGAGACAAGATCAGGAAATAGAATCGATAAGAAAAATAGGAATCAAGATTGAATCAAGATTACTTAAAGGAGATATGTGATCAGAGAGATAGAAAGATCAAGGTGATGGATTTTCAAAGGAGGACAGTCAATTCCAAATGGAGTCAATATCATCGTATAGATAGTATATATATATTGCAGTGTATCCATAGCTCGTTTCAAGTTACAGGTAAGAATCAGTCCGTTTTATGTCGAAACTTGGCTCTGATACCAAGAAAACCTGTCACGCCCCGCTTCCCAAAATACGTGAAAACGGAGTCGCGACGAGAGTCGGCGACGCATATACGTAAGGAAAATCCCTCACGTATACGCGCTAAGCCTAAAGTAACCTGAACAAGCTATAAATCAGAACTATAATAATCAGCGATCACTGCAATATCTCATATAAACATCCACGCATGATATCATATGAATCAAGAACTGGAATAACAACTGAAACTGATATATCGAGACTAAAGAAATAACAGAAAGATAAGAATATCAGAATCAGAGAGGGAGAGCGTCCAGCTCCTCGCGAAGCGTACAGTCTCATCGAACAACTGCACAATAGAAACAAAGCGTCCAATATCTGGACGTGCAAATCCAGGGTCGTCAGAAAACGACCTGGTGAGTGTGTGTGTAAAGAGGAGAACTCGTGCATATAAACAATGTGCATAGAATAATAACAAGAATAACTGCAGACATAGGATAATCAAATAATATGATAAGCAAGCAACTGAATAACAATAACATGAATAAGCGTGCAGATAAAAGACAAGTAAAACAACTATAAACAAACAACTGATGTCATGATAATAGGGAACAACTAATGTCTAGATGAGTAACCTAGCATGTCACCAGTCTGGCATACAATCCGATCATAGTTATAGTCATATGTCTATCATAGTATACATATACATAGTAAGGTGATATAGTCAGGCACAATATGCTATAACCAATTTATTAACATTTATTATGTCAGCGAACACCCATTGCCACCTGTAACAGACGCATCCCATACTACACCTACTACACGTGTCAATCAGGGTCCAAAGTTATTGAAACTGATTGGTTGGAGATATTATCCATGCTTTAGGTGGGTCCCGTACATACCCAGGACCACGGCCTCAGTTTCCTGGCGCTGAACCAGGCCGTACTGCTAGATACTCAGTAACAGTAACAGTAATCTCACTATGAAAATAGTGGAACAATAACAGTACAGATGGGATGTCAGTCATCCCCAGGAACCCTGCAGTGGAACTCTCAGTCGGCTGCGCAACCTGTATCCTAGGTCCACCCAAAATACAGACGCTGTCTCCTCCATCAATTTCCCCAATCCCGGTGTAAGTTGCTCAATTACTTTATTATTGAATTTAGTAAAAACAATCAATACTCATGTTACCTATAACACTGGGACGATGCGGTGACAGTAACGATAACAATACAGTAACAGTCAATCAGTAATCGTATACACGGTGAACAATATCAGTAACGGTGAACAGTAACAGTAACCGTGTACACGATGAACAATGAGACTGTACAGGGTGTTACGGTCAAACAATCCTTTCCCAGTAACTTTTAGTAACATGAATTAATACAGTAACAGTTTAGACACCTCTAGCCAATATACAATCTCACATATATAACCATCCCAAAATCTCATACTTATACTGAATACAATACTAATGAATCTGCCAACTCATAATTTTTATGGTTATCATGAACATCGAGTATCAATCCATATCGAGCAGTCTGGTCTAATGAACCACCATCTCAATATATCAATAATTAGTGATCAGTTCTCTCACCCTATCAACCAGCTCTGATCCTCAAGTCATCAATATAATCACATCTCAACAACTGAATTAACAAATATTCTGACACATCTATTCAGATCTCCACACTCCAGTCTGATCAAAGTCATCACACACTCTTGTTTCTATCAAGGTCAAACATAAGGTCCCAAGTCGAGTAACATATCAGAGATATATCTAAGATCTATCAGGTCAGGTCAATCCAACCAATATCTAATCCTCAAAATCCTATTTATCCATCTATAGCCAATATCATAACTCAAGGGTAAAGTTCTCAATCCATAAAAGATCTAATAACGACAGTCAGACTAAGGTTAGTCGAGTAGGGGGAAGGAGCAAGTCGACTAGGGTAAGGGTTAGTCGACTAACAAATATAATAAGTCGACTATAAAGGGTACTAGTCGACTAACAGGGAAGGCAAGTCGACTAACATATAAGTATTGGTCAGCAACAGAGGCTACATAACTTTTAGAACAGCAACTAGTCGACTAAGGCTATTATAAGTCGACTAGTATAGGAGTACTAGTCGACTATAGGAAATACAAGTCGACTAACAGGAGTAATAGTCAGAAACAGAGAGCACATGACCTACAGGACAAACACATAGTCGACTACAGCTAGAATAAGTCGACTAATATAGGATATTAGTCGACTACAAGAAATGGCAAGTCGACTATAGGAGGAGTAAGTCGACTAGCAGGAAAGGGCCAGTCGACTAATAAAGGTTACAGTCGAGAAACAGAGAGTGCACAACTATTCCAAGGGAGACCTAGTCGACTAGGGGGCTATAGTAAGTCGACTAATAGAGCTATTAGTTGACTAATAAAATGGGCAAGTCGACTAATACCTCTACCTGCATGCCTATTATTGGGAAAACACTTACACATCTCCTCACATTCCATCTAAATACACACATGCTCCATCATGTAATATCTACAATAATAACCCAAACACCCATATAATAAACATAGGATTCCAACTTAATTAAATACACATGCATATTGATATTCCGATGCATTCAAAATTGTAAAGGAGGGGGGTGACAACTCACATTCGTGCTTAATAATCTACATACATGATTATGTACTACATATGCACCACACATTAGATTACACCACACATATATACAAATCTATGTAAACTCAATTAATTAAAGAGAGGGAGAGACACTCACATAGGAGGGGCTGCCGGGGGATTTCCGACGACGGGCTATCGCGCGCCAGGGAAGAGGGGGCTGCTGTGCGCGGCATGGCCTGCTGTTGCGTGTTACCATCTGCTGGTGTTGCGGCTGATTGCTGCTGCAGGCTGGACTGCAGGGGAGGCACACGACAACAAGAGGGAGGATCTGGACTGCTGCGCTGCCGCTGTCGTGCTGGATCTGCAAGCGCAGATCAGAGGGAGGAGGCCGGCTGCTGCTGTTGGGGACGAAGGGCAGCCAAGGGAGGGGGCGTCCAGCACTGGGCAGCGGCTGTGGGTGCTGCCGTTCATGGAGGGGGCCAGGAGGAGTGCGACCTGCTGCTGTTTGTGCTGCCGTGGCTGCTGCTGTTGCTGTGGGAGAGGAGATGGAGGGTGACAGCGGCCATGAAGGAGGAGCTCCGGCTGGAGGTGTTGCGGCTGAGCCTGGAGTTGCAGCAAAGGGAGAGGAAGAGCAGCCAAGGGGGGATTTGCCATGGAAGGATGGATCCGCAGGGGGCAGTTGTTGCCGTGCTGAATCTGCGCAGATCAGATGGGGGGCAGTCCGGCTGTGCTGTCCATCGCTGTTGCTGCTGGATCTGCAGCAAGGCTGGTGGCGTTGGTGCGGCCTGATGGGGAGCTCCGGGGAAAGGCATCCAAGGGAAGGAGGCGGCCTGGCCAATGGTTGCGGCTGGATTGGAAGCTCGGCCGTGGAGGTGAGGCTGTGGTTTGCTGTCGCTCATGGCTGGAGGAGGCTGGGCGGCAGCATGAGGAGGGGGTCATGGTGCGCTTGGCTGCAATGCAGGGAAAAGGGCAGTGTTTGGTGATGTTGGCGGCTGCGTGAGGTAGGGAGAAGGATTAGGTTGGGATTTAGATCAAGTAGTTAGGATTTGTATCAGATAAGAGATTATTTAGGGATTACATAGGGGTGGTTATAATGGGTTCTGGGTTTGTGGGTATAATAGGTATAGGCAATGGGTTCTGGGTTGGATCCAAACAGGTAAATGGGTAACATGTTTTAGGTTGTGGGTTTGGATAGAAAATAGGTATAGGTTCTCAATAGATAATGGGTTCGAGGGTATGGGCTAATCAAAGAAAACATAACATTAATGAACAATACTAATATTAATACTAATATCAAAATAAATAAGTACACTAACACAAATATAATTAACAATAATACTACCACTAATACTCATACTAATATTAAAGTAATTAAATAAAATACTAGTAACACTAATAATAATAATCTTAAAGCCAAAATGTCATTTACTATCTTAAAAATAAATTTGTAGATTTAAGAATAATAACTATCAATCAAGTTAATTAATAATAATAATGATCCTTAAATTAAATTAAATACTTTAGAAAAATAAAGATACAGTATTACTAACTAGGGATATTACATTCTACCCACCTTATAAAATTTTGTCCTCGAAATTTCAATAAAGTAGGGAATGATAAAAGAAACCAAATTCAAGAGAGAACACAACAAGCTTCTGCGTCGTCTCATTGGGACACCACGATTCCGCTGCGCACTCTGATCTCTGCTACCAGTTTTAGAATGAAATGACCAATTTCAAGAGACAAGATCAGGAAATAGAATCGATAAGAAAAATAGGAATCAAGATTGAATCAAGATTACTTAAAGGAGAGATGTGATCAGAGAGATAGAAAGATCAAGGAGATGGATTTTCAAAGGGAGGACAGTCAATTCCAAATGGAGTCAATATCATCGTATAGATAGTATATATATATATTGCAGTGTATCCATAGCTCGTTTCAAGTTACAGGTAAGAATCAGTCCGTTTTATGTCGAAACCTGGCTCTGATACCAAGAAAACCCTGTCACGCCCCGCTTCCCAAAATACGTGGAAACGGAGTCGCGACGAGAGTCGGCGACGCATATACGCAAGGATAATCCCTCACGTATACGCGCTAAGCCTAAAGTAACCTGAACAAGCTATAAATCAGAACTATAACAATCAGCGATCACTGCAATATCTTATATAAACTGTTGGCCCGAAGGCCCATCACTCTAGTTTTGATGATGATTAACTCATGTAGTTATAGTACTAATGATCTTGTGTTTAATTAGTGACAGATTTATGATCAAGGTCTTAGTAGGTGCATAGCTTCAACAAAGGATTTAAAGTCAAGTTTTGGAGCTAGCACGGTTTGATCCAAGAGCCATTGGATCGTGTTTGGACCAAGTCAAGAAGATGAGAAGGCTTCAAGTGAAGGAAGATGAAGACTTGTGTCTAGATTTGTTTTTAGAAGATTTTGTTTTTAGATAAAATGTAAAGGATAGAGTAGTTGGTAGATTGCTCAAGTACATATACACACACACACTCTTGATTTAGAATATTTTCATAAAGAGTTTTCCTTTAGAAAAACATGGTTTTGGATAAAGACTATAAAAATCATGTTTAAAGCTTAATGTCAAAAACATAGATATTTCACCATGTTTGTGTAGTGGATCATATCCATACACCCTATGCTTTAAAAGTTGTTTAAATATCTTGTTTTTGTATTTGGAGATGTTTTTGGAAAAACAAGTTTTTGAAAAACCAAGTTTGAAAAAATACTGTTTTCATTTGAGCCAATTTTTCCATATTACAAAAATAGTCCAAATCATTTATAACATGCCTTGATTTTGTGCAAGCATGTTTGTTTATCAAAGTATTTTGGTAAAACTATTTTTGTAGATTTTTCTATATTTTATGAGATTTTATTTGAACCAAAAAGACCAAGTTTTAAATCCCTTACTGTTCTGTCCTGGCTGTAGCCGGTCGACCGACGTGCACAGACGTGCACAGACGTGCACGCCAGTTCTGCAGGATGGCCGGCCGACCGACTCGGTCGACCGTCCAGAGAGCTCTGCTCTCTGGAAAGGCCCCGGCCGACCGAGCGGTCGACCGGACAGAGAGACTTGCTCTCTGTATCCTGGCTCGGTCGACCGACCGGTCGACCGATGGCTCAAACGGTCTGAAATATGACCGTTGGCCGGTCGGCCGGACGGTCGACCGACAGGCCTGACAGAACCCCAACGGCTAGTTTTTCTGAGCCTATAAATTTAGGGGTTTGGGCATTGTTTTTCTCCAAGATTTTTAGTGAAATTTGAGTCAATTTTTCCCACTTCATTAAAAGAGTTTTCTCCACTAAATTGAGAGCTAATACTTCCAATCAAAAGGGGAGTTTTTATCAAGAGTGTTAAAAAGAGATTTCTTAAGTTTTCCTCCACCATTCTCATCCTTGTTTTCTCACACAACACTTGAGCCATCCATTGCTATATCTACCTATAGGGATTTATTGTGAGAGGATTTTAGGTGATCAAGAGTTGTGATCACCAAAGTTCATCTTTGCTTTTTGAGGAGGCGGACGTGTGTGTTTGCATTATTTCGGGTCCTAGTGAGGACTCGGTGTTTCGAGTTCGGGTGCGAACTTCTTGTTTGAGGTGCGGCCTCGGCGAGCCGGTGGGCTTGCGGTGTGTACGGACTAGGGAGTCCGAGAGTTATAGGTGTTGCGGCACCGAGTGATCCGGTGGGATCGATTATAGTGGAAATCCTTCGTGTGTCGAAGGCGGGGATGTAGAGCAAGTGTGCTCGAACCTCGAAATAAATCCCTTGTGTTTGCGATTGCTCACTCTCTCTCTCTTTGTCTCTTATTTATATCTTGCATACTTTTATTGTGTTTATCATTACATGCTTGATATACATTTGTGCTCATATTGATATATTGCTTGGGTTTGTTTGCTAACACTTGTATTCAACCAAGAGAGCCAACGCGACACCTCAACCCTTATCTAGGGGAACCTAGAGGAGTTTGTCCAGAGCCCTTCACGGGGAATTCGGCAACACTCTTGTGTTATACGTGGTGTTTAGTGTAAGAGTTTAGTTTAGGTCATAATAGTTTTTACTTCCGCATTATTTGGCATTAAGTGACCTTTAGATTAGCCATCACCTATTCGCCCCCCTCTAGGTGAACCTACAATTGGTATCAGAGCCAAGTGCTCTGAATTTGGGTCTCACAACCTGGAGTTAAAGATCCTCATTTTAGGCTAATCACTATTTTTTGTACACACACCAGGGACTTCATGTCACCACCCACCTTTGACATTCTTAACATCCCTATATGGAAGGTTAAGATGTCTTTGTACCTCAAGACCCTAGGCATTCATGTTTACCTTACCATCACTAATGATTATTGTTTAAATGGCAAGAATATTGAGGCTAATGCAAAAGCCCTAAATGCTTTAAAGTCTACCCTAAATGATGATTATTTACCTAGGGTTTCTAACATTGATTTAGCTTTTGTAGCTTGGAACATCATCACCTCTCTCGGCGAAAAGGATCTATATTATGCGGGGAGCGATTCGGACGTTGGAAGCAACACCTCCAACTTGTGCTATATGGTCCAAGGGGATAACCCCCTTAAGGTAACTACCGAATCCGAGGTAGAAGATGTTAACATGTCATATGATGAGCTTTCATCTTTTTGTCAACTATTACTTGAGAAATATGACATAATTAAGAAAAATAATAAAAATTTGAAAAAGGATTTTGATTGCATGCTTAAAGAAAATGATTCATTCAGAACTAAGGTTGCATGCTTAGAAAAAGAAAAAGAAGATTTGAAAAATGAGAATGTTTCCTTGATGTCCAAATTAAATAATCTTTGTGAAGGAAACATGTCTTTGAAAAATAAAATTGTTTTGGTGGAAAAACAAAAAGAAGTTGTTTTTCAAGAAAATAATATTTTAAAAAGAAAAATGATTGAAAAAGAACAAGAAAAAGTTTCTAAAAAGAAAAAGACTTTTGATCATGCTTTACATGCCACCACCTCTATTGATCAAAATGAAGTTAAATTTTTGAAAAAGAAAATTGATTGTTTGAGCTCCACCTTGAGCTCATGTGCATTTAACTATTCTAAATTGGAGTCTTTGTTTTCAAAGAAACAAACTCCACATGTTCATGCACATCATCCTCATCATGCATATGCTTATGTTGCACGTCATGATCACACTCACACTCATAAGCATCCTAAGGTGTACAAATGTACACATTGTGGCCGCAAAGGCCATTTAGCAAAATTTTGTTTTGACAAGTTGCATTATTTAAATTTTGCTAAAAATAAAAATGTTTGGGTGCCTTACAAAGCTAACCCCTAAGGACCGAAAAGAAAATGGGCACCAAAACCCCCACCGTGTGTTTTTGATGTAGGTGAGGGCTCTCACACGACGTGAGAGAAATGGTGCCTTGATGATGGATGCACATGGACATGATGGACACATATTTGATGCACCGCTATCAAGAGTTTTGGTGGGACGATCACCATGTTTGGAGTTTTGGAATATAGTTCCTTAGTTGGTAACTATTTCTAAACTCTTAGTTTATCTACATGCTTGTAACTAGGCTATACATGTCTATTTCATATGTGATATTTTTAGCATGTTCATGTTTTATACTTCATGTGGTAAATACTAGTTTAAATGTAGTTTTTATCAAAACTTGTGTTTTTACATGTACAAATAGTGAGAACAAATTGATTCGTATATGTTTGAACTTCATGCTCATTTGTACCCACTATATGTACATGTATAACCTAGTTTTGATGATTTCCTCATTTACACTTGTTTTGACAATTTTCATATTTTTACTTCATGTATATGTAATTTTTATTCAAATCTAATAAATATACTTGTATATCCTTTTTGAGTCTCTTGCCTTCATGCAAATACTATTAATAGACTCGTTTATGTTTGGGATATGTATGCATATTGTTAGATTTAGATAAATCATACATATACCTAAAAGTTTGTTTTGTTTTTAATGAAAATAAATTTTCATGTTTTGTTTGATAAAATAAAATGAATAATTTGTTTTGTTCATTTTGAGCCTAAATGACTATTTTCATGTAAATGCTATATACATGATTCTTGTACACTCATACTTCATTTGTTTTGTCATAACTTTGATTCATGAACACTTTTATGAGCTTAATCAATTTTGAGTGTCATCTCTTGTGTATTTGGTATGATTCATGAAATACATATGTTTTGGTTTCATGTTTTTGAAGGATCTTTGAGTAGTTTTTAAAAATTAATTTAACTAGTTATTTATTCTTCAATGTTTTATGAGTTATACACATGATCCTATTATTGTTTCAATTGGTATCATTGAATCGTTTCAATTGGTATCAATTTGACTCTATTTTTGTATATACTCATATTTTTGTTTTCTTATATATGTATGTATCAATTTCAATTGGTATGATCATTCTTCATACATATATATGATTGGTTTTGTGCTTAAGTTAAAATCGATTTACATGTTTAAAAGCACAAATTTTTGTTTATGCTAAGCTTACTTCAAATTTTTTAAGCTTATGCATTATGTTTTAAAATTGGTATCAAAATTAAAAAAAGAAAATTATGTTTATTTGATATCTCAAAATTTGTTTTAATAAAGAAAAATTAAAAAAAAATGTTTTGATTTGTATTGCCTATATGCAAGGAGAGCTTAACATCTCTTCAACATATAAATTCATGTTGAGTGTAATGTATATTGAGGAGCTTGACAACTCTTCTTTATGTGGTACACGTGTGTAGGGGGAGCTTCACATCTCCTCTTATGCATTACATATTATACGTTATGTGAATTAGGGCTTGTCATCCCTCTTTCATGTAATGTATATGTGTAGGGAAGTTACTTTACCGTCTTTCTCTTCATGAATGTATATCGCATATAACCTTTCTTGATTGATTTGTTTTACCCCTTTATTAATTCTTTGTTTCGGACAAAAAGGGGAGAAAAAATTTGATGTTTTTTTTTTTACTTTAACCCCTTTGTTGATGATTGACAAAAAGGGGGAGAAAGATTTTGGATTTATATGCATGTTTTGTGAAAAGGATTGTTTATGCATATATGTTTTGTTTTTGCAAATAGGAGAAAAAGAATTTGATTTGTTTTATGCTTGAGTGCATGTTTATCTCCTTGATTTGCATACATGTTTATGAGCATACATTGCTTATTTATTATTTGTTTGTTATGCATGAGTTAAGGGGGAGCTTCTTTGAAGCTTTACTTTAATCCATGCATATATAACTTCATGAGTTTTGTCATCATCAAAAAGGAGGAGATTGTTGGCCCGAAGGCCCATCACTCTAGTTTTGATGATGATTAACTCATGTAGTTATAGTACTAATGATCTTGTGTTTAATTAGTGATAGAGTTATGATCAAGGTCTTAGTAGGTGCATAGCTTCAACAAAGGATTTAAAGTCAAGTTTTGGAGCTAGCACGGTTTGATCCAAGAGCCATTGGATCGTGTTTGGACCAAGTTAAGAAGATGAGAAGGCTTCAAGTGAAGGAAGATGAAGACTTGTGTTTAGGTTTGTTTTTAGAAGATTTTGTTTTTAGATAAAATGTAAAGGATAGAGTAGTTGGTGGATTGCTCAAGTACATACACACACACTCTTGATTTAGAATATTTTCATAAAAGAGTTTTCCTTTAGAAAAACATGGTTTTGGATAAAGACTATAAAAATCATGTTTAAAGCTTAATGTCAAAAACATAGATATTTCACCATGTTTGTGTAGTGGATCATATCCATACACCCTATGCTTTAAAAGTTGTTTAAATATCTTGTTTTTGTATTTGGAGATGTTTTTGGAAAAACAAGTTTTTGAAAAATCAAGTTTGGAAAAATACTGTTTTCATTTGAGCCAATTTTTTCATATTACAAAAATAGTCCAAATCATTTATA
This sequence comes from Agave tequilana, assembly GCA_038442645.1. Classification (NCBI taxonomy): domain Eukaryota; kingdom Viridiplantae; phylum Streptophyta; class Magnoliopsida; order Asparagales; family Asparagaceae; genus Agave; species Agave tequilana. The sequence continues at coordinate 196,211 of JAVJIF010004522.1, forward strand.
ACATGCCTTGATTTTGTGCAAGCATGTTTGTTTATCAAAGTATTTGGTAAAACTATTTTTGTAGATTTTTCTATATTTTATGGGATTTTATTTGAACCAAAAAGACCAAGTTTTAAATCCCTTACTGTTCTGTCCTGGCTGTAGCCGGTCGACTGATGTGCACAGACGTGCACGTCAGTTCTGCAGGAGGCCGGCCGACCGACCCGGTCGACCGTCCAGAGAGCTCTGCTCTCTGGAAAGGCCCCGGCCGACCGAGCGGTCGACCGGACAGAGAGACTTGCTCTCTGTATCCTGGCTCGGTCGACCGACTGGTCGACCGATGGCTCAAACGGTCTGAAATATGATCGTTGGCCGGTCGGCCGGACGGTCGACCGACAGGCCTGACAGAACCCAACGGTTAGTTTTTCTGAGCCTATAAATTTGGGGGTTTGGGCATTGTTTTTCCAAGATTTTTAGTGGAATTTGAGCCAGTTTTTCCCACTTCATTAAAAGAGTTTTCTCCACTAAATTGAGAGCTAATACTTCCAATCAAAAGGGGAGTTTTTATCAAGAGTGTTAAAAAGAGATTTCTTGAGTTTTCCTCCACCATTCTCATCCTTGTTTTCTCACACAACACTTGAGCCATACGTTGCTATATCTACCTATAGGGATTTTTTGTGAGAGGATTTTAGGTGATCAAGAGTTGTGATCACCAAAGTTCATCTTTGCTCTTTGAGGAGGCGGACGTGTGTGTTTGCATTGTTTCGGGTCCTAGTGAGGACTTGGTGTTTCGAGTTCGGGTGCGAACTTCTTGTTTGAGGTGCGGCCTCGGCGAGCCGGTGGGCTTGCGGTGTGTACGGACTAGGGAGTCCGAGAGTTGTAGGTGTTGCGGCACCGAGTGATCCGGTGGGATCGATTATAGTGGAAATCCTTCGTGTGTCGAAGGCGGGGATGTAGAGCAAGTGTGCTCGAACCTCGAAACAAATCCCTTGTGTTTGCGATTGCTCACTCTCTCTCTCTCTTTGTCTCTTGTTTATATCTTGCATACTTTTTGTGTTTATCATTATATGCTTGATATACATTTGTGCTCATATTGATATATTGCTTGGGTTTGTTTGCTAGCACTTGTATTCAACCAAGAGAGCCAACGCGGCACCTCAAACCTTATCTAGGGGAATCTAGAGGAGTTTGTCCAGAGCCCTTCATGGGAAATTCGGCAACACTCTTGTGTTATACGTGGTGTTTAGTGTAAGAGTTTAGTTTAGGTCATAATAGTTTTTACTTCCGCATTATTTGGCATTAAGTGACCTTTAGATTAGCCATCACCTATTCACCCCCCTCTAGGTGAATCTACGTAAACATCCACGCATGATATCATATGAATCAAGAACTGGAATAACAACTGAAACTGATATATCGAGACTAAAGAAATAACAGAAAGATAAGAATATCAGAATCAGAGAGGGAGAGCGTCCAGCTCCTCGCGAAGCGTACAGTCTCATCGAACACCTGCACAATAGAAACAACGCGTCCAATATCTGGATGTGCAAATTCAGGGTCGTCAGAAAGCGACCTGGTGAGTGTGTGTGTAAAGAGGATAACTCGTGCATATAAACAATGTGCATAGAATAATAACAAGAATAACTGCAGACATAGGATAATCAAATAGTATGATAAACAAGCAACTGAATAACAATAACATGAATAAGCGTGCAGATAAAAGACAAGTAAAAAACTATAAACAAATAACTGATGTCATGATAACGGTGAACAACTAATGTCTAGGTGAGTAACCTAGCATGTCACCAGTCTGGCATACAATCCGGTCATAGTTATAGTCATATGTCTATCATAGTATACATATACATAGTAAGGTGATATAGTCAGTCACAATATGCTATAACCAATTTATTAACATTTATTATGTCAGCGAACACCCATTGCCGCCTGTAATAGACGCATCCCATACTACGCCTACTACATGTGTCAATCAGGGTCCTAAGTTATTGAAACTGATTGGTTGGAGACATTATCCATGCTTTAGGTGGGTCCCGTACATACCCGGGACCACGGCCTCAGTTTCCTGGCGCTGAACCAGGCCGTACCGCTAGGTACTCAGTAACAATAACAGTAATCTCACTGTGAAAACAGTGGAACAATAACAGTACAGATGGGACGTCAGTCATCCCCAGGAACCCTGCAGTGGAACCCTCAGTCGGCTGCGCAACCTGTATCCTAGGTCCACCCAAAATACCGACGCGGTCTCCTCCATCAATTTGCCCAATCCCGGTGTAAGTTGCTCAATTACTTTATTATTGAATTTAGTAAAAACAATCAATACTCATGTTACCTATAACACTGGGACGATGCGGTGACAGTAACGATAACAGTACAGTAACAGTAAATCAGTAATCGTATACACGGTGAACAATATCAGTAACGGTGAACAGTAACAGTAACCGTGTACACGATGAATAATGAGACTGTACAGGGTGTTACGGTCAAACAATCCTTTCCCAGTAACTTTTAGTAACATGAATTAATACAGTAACAGTTTAGACACCTCTAGCCAATATACAATCTCACATATATAACCATCCCAAAATCTCATACTTATACTGAATACAATACTAATGAATCTGCCAACTCATAATTTTCATGGTCATCATGAACATCGAGTATCAATCCATATCGAGCAGTCTGGTCTAATGAACCACCATCTCAATATATCAATAATTAGTGATCAGTTCTCTCACCCTATCAACCAGCTCTGATCCTCAAGTCATCAATATATTCACATTTCAACAACTGAATTAACAAATGTTCTGACACATCTATTCAGATCTCCACACTCCAGTCTGATCAAAGTCATCACACACTCTTGTTTCTATCAAGGTCAAACATAAGGTCCCAAAGTCGAGTAACATATCAGAGATATATCTAAGATCTATCGGTCAGGTCAATCCAACCAATATCTAATCCTCAAAATCCTATTCATCCATCTATAGCCAATATCATAACTCAAGGGTAAAGTTCTCAATCCATAAAAGATCTAATAACGACAGTCAGACTAAGGTTAGTCGAGTAGGGGGAAGGAGCAAGTCGACTAGGGTAAGGGTTAGTCGACTAACAAATATAATAAGTCGACTATAAAGGGTACTAGTCGACTAACAGGGAAGGCAAGTCGACTAACATATAAGTATTGGTCAGCAACAGAGGCTACATAACTTTTAGAACAGCAACTAGTCGACTAAGGCTATTATAAGTCGACTAGTATAGGAGTACTAGTTGACTATAGGAAATACAAGTCGACTAACAGGAGTAATAGTCAGAAACAGAGAGCACATGACCTACAGGACAAACACATAGTCGACTACAGCTAGAATAAGTCGACTAATATAGGATATTAGTCGACTACAAGAAATGGCAAGTCGACTATAGGAGGAGTAAGTCGACTAACAGGAAAGGGCCAGTCGACTAATAAAGGTTACAGTCGAGAAACAGAGAGTGCACAACTATTCCAAGAGAGACCTAGTCGACTAGGGGGCTATAGTAAGTCGACTAATAGAGCTATTAGTCGACTAATAAAATGGGCAAGTCGACTAATACCTCTACCTGCATGCCTATTATTGGAAAACACTTACACATCTCCTCACATTCTATCTAAATACACACATGCTCCATCGTGTAATATCTACAATAATAACCCAAACACCCATATAATAAACATAGGATTCCAACTTAATTAAATACACATGCATATTGATATTCCCATGCATTCAAAATTGTAAAGGATGGGGTGACAACTCACATTCGTGCTTAATAATCTACATACATGATTATGTACTACATATGCACCACACATTAGATTACACCACACATATATACAAATCTATGTAAACTCAATTAATTAAAGAGAGGGAGAGACACTCACATAGGAGGGGCTGCCGGGGCGATTTCCGACGACGGGCTATCGCGCGCCAGGGAAGAGGGGGCTGCTGTGCGCGGCATGGCCTGCTGTTGCGTGCTACCATCTGCTGGTGTTGCGGCTGATTGCTGCCGCAGGCTGGACTGCAGGGTAGGCATATGGCAACAAGAGGGAGGATCTAGACTGCTGCGCTGCCGCTGTCGTGCTGTATCTGCAAGCGCAGATCAGAGGGAGGAGGCCGGCTGCTGCTGTTGGGGACGAAGGGCAGCCAAGGGAGGGGGCGTCCAGCACTGGGCAGCGGCTGTGGGTGCTGCCGTCCATGAAGGGGGCCAGGAGGAGTGCGGCCTGCTGCTGTTGGTGCTGCCGTGGCTACTGCTGTTGCTGTGGGAGAGGAGATGGAGGGTGACAGCGGCCATGAAGGAGGAGCTCCGGCTGGGGGTGTTGCGGCTGAGCCTGGAGTTGCAGCAAAGGTAGAGGAAGAGCAGCCAATGGGAGATTCGCCATGGAAGGATGGATCCGCAAGGGGCAGTTGTTGCTGTGCTGAATCTGCGCAGATCAGAAGGGGGGCAGTCCGGCTGTGCTGTCCATCGCTGTTGCTGCTGGATCTGCAGCAAGGCTGGTGGCGTTGGTGCGGCCTGATGGGGGAGCTCCGGGGAAAGGCAACCAAGGGAAGGAGGCGGCCTGGCCAATGGTTGCGGCTGGATTGGAAGCTCGGCTGTGGAGGTGAGGCTGTGGTTTGCTGCCGCTCATGGCTGGAGGAGGCTGGGCGGCAGTATGAGGAGGGGGTCATGGTGCGCTTGGCTGCAATGCAGGGAAAAGGGCTGTGTTTGGTGATGTTGGCGGCTGCGTGAGGTAGGGAAAAGGATTAGGTTGGGATTTAGATCAAGTAGTTAGGATTTGTATCAGATAAGAGATTATTTAGGGATTACATAGGGGTGATTATAATTGGTTCTGGGTTTGTGGGTATAATAGGTATAGGCAATGGGTTCTGGGTTGGATCCAAACAGGTAAATGGGTAACAGGTTTCGGGTTATGGGTTTGGGTAGAAAATAGGTATAGGTTCTCAATAGATAATGGGTTCGAGGGTATGGGCTAACCAAAGAAAACATAACATTAATGAACAATACTAATATTAATACTAATATCAAAATAAATAAGTACACTAACACAAATATAATTAACAATAACTACTATCACTAATACTCATACTAATATTAAAGTAATTAAATAAAATACTAGTAACACTAATAATAATAATCTTAAAGCCAAAATGTCATTTACTATCTTAAAAATAAATTTGTAGATTTAAGAATAATAACTATCAATCAAGTTAATTAATAATAATAATGATCCGTAAATTAAATTAAATACTTTAGAAAAATAAAGATACAATATTACTAACTACGGATATTACAATACTAGTTATCTTTACTATTATAAATAGAGTTTAATATGTAGCCGGCGGCTGTGACGATCGACCACTTTTAATTTATTTTTTAAAATTCATGTGGTCTTACACCAAATACAGAGCACTAAAAAAGAAGTTTGTGCAGGAATAATAAAGAAGTTGGTATATAAATAAAAAAAGTTAAATTTGATTTACTTTTGGGTACAGAAACAAGTTTTATATACCCATAATGAGTATTAATTTATTCACATACCTATACAATTCAATTAGACTCTATTTTTAGTACTCAACACTTATTTTTACATCGTATCATATAATTTTTTCTTGCGCCTTTTTATTTTATGAAGATGTGTTTTTGAACATGCAACACTAGTGTTAGAAAGCATGACTTTGTGTCTGACTAACTTTTAGAATTTTTCAGACGGGTAAATTCACCAAAAAACTCCCAACGTTTGTCTCGGATAAAAGAAACCTCCAAATGTTTCAATTTGCACACTTCCTTCCTCCGTCGTTTAAAATCCAACTGCTATCAAAAACGAATTATGTGATGACTTTTTTGCCCTTATTCATTGATAACTGCTATCTTCAATCTTCTCTCACATTCTCACCCAATCTCATCCACAACTCCATTTACTTCAGCGGATTTTGACTGATTCACACCAGTTTTTTGTGTTTTTCAGCGGCGATCTCTAGCGACCCCGCCATCGCAAACCATGGTTGAAATTCTATAAGGCCCTCTCCAACCCCCACCACCCAAGCTAGCTCCATGGAGTCCTCTTCCTCTCTTTCATCCAACGGACCTTCTTTTAGGGTTATAATCTCTTGTAATGAGCATATAGAATTGACTAAATATTATTACATGAATGATGTTGTTGCGTACTTCTTGGACGACTGCAAACCCCAACCAACGCTTCTTCACTTGCAGGACAATGAGCTATAAAATCTGGAGATAACACGATTCGTATCTCTCTATTTGGGTTCATAGTGCTTTCAACTCTATACTATAAAAGAACATAGATTTAGAGGAGAAAATGGCTTGCATCAAGGGTGAAGACCATGTCAAAGAAAGGAAAAGAAAGAGGCAACTAAAGGAGAAATTGAGACGCAGGGTAGAGAAATAGATGAGCTCAAATTGGCTAATACTCGCCTCAAGCTTGAAGTGGAGATTCTGAAGGCAAAAAAATCCACAACCATTGTATTGTCTCATTTTTTTTTTTTTTTGCTTGTAATTTTTCAATGGTATCAAGTATGTAATTGACAGTTAATTCTTGTACCTATAACAATTGAGGCATATAAATGAATGAAAAAAGTTTAGAAACACACTCTGTCTATTTCAATTTGCACAGAAGAGAGAAAGAGAAATACAAAAAGATAGAGACCATATCTATACTGAAGTAAACATTTATTCAAAAAGAAATCTTGTTTAATAAAAAGTTTACAATGTATCTTCAATACAAACTTACATATAAAAGTTGTTACAAGTGTAATGGCTAATACATACAACAATGGCTAATAGAGAGTTATCTCTTATAAATATGTAAACAATTCTGATACAATTATTACAATATAGACAAAGAATTTCATTCAAGACGTAATACAACTATTGAATACAAAGCTTTGGTTCAACTGAGCCAATCTCTTACTTGATACAGAGATTGCAATCTCTTTCAGATACATAGGTGAAACAATAGCTGTGACATATGATACCAATAAGAAGCTTAAAGTAGCTACTACAAAAACTGATACACCAATGACGTGCTTGAAGGAGCTTCTATTAATACCTCTACAAAAATTGATACCCAAAACTGATACAAAAAATGATACATAAACTGATACAAAAAACTGATAGAAAAACATATACCCCACAAAGACAAGGATACTCTTTTGCACAAATTCACCACTCAAGATTGTTGGATATTCTGCTTAACAGGAATCAATCTGACAACTAATCAAGATCACTGAGATATCAACAATCTAATTGGCCAGGTTGGCAAATATCAGGTGGGAGGTTTTCCGTTCAATAGAACGTTCCTTAATTTAAGAACCACCTTTCAATTTTCTTCCTTGGTTAAACACCAATTAGACTGAATCTAAATCAGTCTCGATATACTGTAAAGTATATCCCCTGTATAAAGGACTTAGTCCACTTATGCAGTATTTTGGAGTGAGGTACGCTTAGAGCGAATCTCCTTAAGACAATTACGTCCCCCGCACCGGTGCTAATGGGATAATGGACGCTGGTCTCCCAAGATACAACACTCCTTCACGGTATTTGGATAGGACTACCAAATCACCGTACGGTCGAACCGTAGTCAACCAGTACCTTCCACAGGATCGTTGAAGCAGCGGTACAAGGACAAATTTCGGATGAATATTTGCCTTTACTTTGGAGGAGCACCCACTGTTGAGGACGATGGAAGGTTGAAGAATATTCTTCTTCAGAAGTACCAGATTCAGACAACAATTCTATAAAAAATATGTTGAATTTTCTGATTCCTCTTTCAGAATGAATTTTTACAGAATCTTCTTTGGAAGTTGCTTCGGAAACCGAGTTACGAATTTCCCACTTCCTTTTGGAAGTCACTTCAGAATTCCACTTCCCAATTCAGAACCAGAAACTTGAAGTGTTCAGAACTCAGAGAGAGAGAGAATTTATTCTGAAATTTGGTGTTGTAGTTGTGTGTTTAATTGAGAATTTGGAGCCTTTATATAGCCTTCCAGGAGGGGCCAACAGGTTCGAACCCAAACGAAAGGTTGCAACCTTTCGACCCAACAATCATGACTGTTGGCTGTCCAATTGGTTTGCAACCTTTGGCAGTCAACTGGCTGGTTCGCAACCGTTGGCTGTCCAACAAGTACGCAACCGTTGGCGGGAGCGGGTCTGGTTCGCAACCTTTGGCAGTCCAACAGGTTCGCAACTGTTGGCAGGAGGGGGCCCTTGGGACCTGATTCAAAAAGAACTAGGCCAAGACCCGAGCCAGAGCCAGAGCCAGAGCCAGAACCAGACCCGGACCCGGCCCGGCGCCGCCGCCAGCGGCGGCGCGCGCACGCAAGATAGGGCATGGTTCCCTCCCAATCGCGCGTGAAAACTCCAAGTACCCAAATGGCACGCCCTTTGTTCTCAATTTTCTCTATTTATACATCACAAACTTCCATCCCACGGCCAATGTGGGACTAAATGCTTTTAGCTACCTTTAGTCCCGTTTTGGCTTTGAATTAGGCAATCTTTAGACTTGAATATCTCATTCATTCGAAGTCGGAACTGAACATGTGAATATACCACGTTCATCCTCAATAGAAGGAGAACACACCCCAACCATCATCCAGTTGATTCGATCAACGGATCTCGCCATAATTCAGCTCAAAGATTCGCTTTCATATTCTTCAATTCCAACAATCCCCCACAATGAATGGAGATTCAAGGAAATGACACACAAAGAGACTTACTCTATTGTGAAAGGTACTTGAGAAAAGAAACTGCATAAGGATAGGTGAACTAGGTCTTGAACCTTCCATAGCGAGAGCTTTTCGGACTTACTGGCTAATCAGTGAACTAGGTTTTGAACTGTTAGCTGTTAGTGTAAGCTAAGTCAACAAGCTTCACACAGTGACTTTCTAAATTAACTTTGGTTCTCGGTTGTGTCCGTTTTGGCCCTGGACATTCTTGGTTTCAGAGAGTATCTTTAGGGAATAACAGCCTCCATAGAAATTCCCAAAGAGCCGACCCAACTCTATACTCACATAGGTGATGGACCTATTAAGAGTAGTCTACTCTACTCCACTTGTTTAGTAACAAGATATAGGCATCATTAAAAGCGTTAAGCTTATCCTTAATCCACTTGTAGAAATCACTTATGTGCACCTTAGGAATGGATTGGAGTCAAGCTCCCAAGTGCTTACTTGTTGAGTCAATCATAACTAGTTTTTCCTCTTGAACTTAGTTTGTGGGATCTCCAGTCGCTAAGTGAGATTTCCATTAAGCTGACTCGGTAAGGTTAGGCTTTTAGACCCATTCCCCTCGATGCGCAGTTTATACGCTCTCCACTTAAACCTTTAGTAAGCGAATCCGCTAAATTATCCTTTGACGATACAAAGTCAATAGAGATAATTCCATTTGAGAGCAACTGCTTCACGGTATTATGTCTACGATGAATATGTCTAGACTTACCGTTGTATATAACATTTTGTGCCCTAGATATATCTGCTTGATTATCGCAGTGTATACATATAGCGGGCACTGGCTTTTGCCATAATGGTATATCTTCTAAGAATTGTCGAAGCCATTCTGCTTCTTCTCCAGCCTTATCTAAGGCTATGAATTCCGATTCCATAGTGGAACGGGCAATACATGTTTGCTTAGAAGATTTCCACGATACCGCTGCTCCTGCTAGAGTAAATACGTATCCGCTAGTTGATTTTGATTCCTCAGAATCTGCAATCCAATTTGCATCACTGTATCCTTCAAGTACAGGTGGATACTATCCATATCTCAAGGTATATTCCTTGGTATGTGATACGTAACCCAATACTCGTAGTAGAGCGGTCCAATGTAGATCACTAGGATTGCTAGTGTATCTACTTAACTTGCTTACAGCGTAAGCAATATCGGATCTAGTGCAATTCATCAAATACATTAGACTTTCGATAATCTGAGAATACTCCAACTGGCGTATTCCAGTTCCTGTATTCTTATGAAGGTGGACGTGTGGGAGAAAAGGATTTGTATTCTCCTTTATCCCATGATCCTTGAATCTTTCTATCACTTATCCACGTAGTGAGATTGAGATAGACTGATTCCATCTGGTGTTCTAGTAATTTTAATTCCTAAAATTACATCAGCAACCCCCAGATCCTTCATATCAAAACTGTTGGATAACATTCTTTTAGTGGACTTAATAATTTCAATATTAGTCCCAAGTATCAACATGTCGTCTACATAAAGACAAACAATGATACATGCGTTTCCAACTGTTTTCGTGTAAACACACTTATCGCATTCATTGATAGTGATCCATCTTTGATCATGACACTATCAAATTTCTCATGCCATTGTTTTGGAGTCTGCTTTAAACCGTATAAGGATTTTACCAATTTACACACCTTGTGTTCTTGGCCCTTGACTTTAAATCCTTCTGGTTACTCCATATATATCTCTTCATTTAATTCACCATTTAAGAATGCAGTCTTGACATCCATTTGATGGATATCTAAGTTGTGCAATACTGCAATTGCAATTAACATCCGTATGGACGTTATTCTTGTTACTGGTGAATAAGTATCGAAGTAGTCAAGTCCTTCTTTTTGCCGATAACCCTTGGCTACTAATCTAGTCTTGTACTTATCGATAGATCCATCGGGTTTTAATTTTCATTTGAAAATCCACTTACACCCAATTGGTTTACTGCCAGGAGGCAAGTTTACCAATTCCCAAGTATGATTACTTAGTATGAATTCTATTTCGCTATTTATAGCTTCTTTCCACATTTGTGCTTCTGGGGTTGACATAGCCTCTTTAAATGTTTGAGGCTCGCTCTCAATAGCGTATGCTATGAAATCTGGACCAAAAGATTTTGAGATTCTAGATCTCTGACTTCTTCTTGGTTCAGTTTTTGCATTAACAATTGGTTCCTCGGGGCTTTCGTCCCTGAACGCCATCTCGTGTGGTCTTTTCCCAGAAGTCTTATCTGCTTCCCGTTTGTACGGAAGATGTCTTCAAAGAACACAGTATCTCGAGATTCGATAATCATGTTTACATGAATATCTGGTATTTCTGATTTATAAACCAGAAATCTGTAGGCACTACTATTCAAGGCTTAGCCTATGAATACGCAGTCCATAGTTTTTGCTCCCAACTTAGTCTTTTTAGTAATGGTGCCAGCACCTTTGCAAGGCACCCCCACATTTTGAGGTAATGGTAGGAAGGTGTCCTTCCATGCCATAACTCAAATGGTATAAGACCAAGTTTCTTGTGGGGTACTCTATTTAGAATATAGTTTGCAGTTAATAGAGTTTCCCCCCACAAGTTCTGCGGAGCTCCAGAACTTACGAGCATGGAATTAACTATCTCCTTCAAAGTTCTGTTCTTCCGTTCAGCAATTCCATTCTGCTGAGGAGTGTATGGTGCTGTAGTTTGATGGATTTTACCAAAATTAGCACATAACTCACTAAAATCATTTGATTCATATTCTCCGCCTCTATCGGATTTTAGAATCTTGATTTTCTTGTTGAGTTGATTCTCAACTTCGGCTTTATATGTTATAAACATATTTATTGCCTCATCCTTACTGTTTAAAAGATACACATAACAGTATCTTGTACAGTCATCGATAAAAGTAATGAAATACTTTTTACCGCCTCTAGTTGGCATAAACTTCAAGTCACACAGATCGCTATGAATTAACCCTAAAGGTTCTGTATTTTGATCAATTGAGTGAAATGAATTTTTCGCCAACTTGGCCTCAACACAAATCTCACACTTGCGAATTTCTTCCAAGTTGAGTTTAGGAATATATCTCAGATTAGACAAGTTCTTCAAAGACTTGTAATTTACATGCCCTAATCTAGCATGCCACAAAATGGGAGACTCAAGCAAATAAACAGAAGAATTTCTTTTATTTATAAGCTTCGGGTACAAATACACAGACTTTTTATTTACCACTGCAACATTGGTTTTAAAAAGTCCATCAACAAGATAACCCTTTTCCACATACATCCCTCCCTTAGTAAGTACAAATTTATCGGATTCAAACACCATTCTAAATCCTTTCTTACTAAGTATTGATCCGGAGATCAAATTCTTGCGGATGTCTGGAACATGAAGCACATCGTTAAGAGTAAGCTCTTTCCCCGATGTCCACTTCAGGATGACCTTACCTTTTCCTTCAACTTTGAGACGGCTGAATTTCTCATGAATAGTTGCTCATCTTGCTCTAGTATTTGATATTCAGAGAATAATAATTTCTCAGAGCAGATGTACTGAGTAGCCCCAGTGTCTACCCACCAATCCTTATTGTTGGTTGTCAAATTCACTTCTGACACCACAACTAAAAGGCTTGGAGACTCATGGTCGGTCAAGTTTGCCTGTAGGTGGCTTTTCTTGTTCTTTTTGAGACGGCTGCGACATTCATTCGCCTTATGCCCCTCTTTGTTGCAGATGTAGCAGGTTCCCTTGAAGCGCATGTTCTTGCCTTCTTAGACCTTGCCTTTGTACCCCTGGGAAGTCTTCTTCCGCTTTAAGCCTTTGGAAGTAGACGCTTTCCCCTTTGAGTCTTCGATCACATTGGCTTTTGCTTCGTAGGAGTTCTTACTGCTCCTTTTCTCGGACTTTCTGTTGTCCTCCTCGATTCGAAGCCTCACAATGAGATCTTCCACTTCAACTCCTTTCGCTTGTGCTTAAGGAGTTCTTGAAATCTCTCCATGCAGGTGGGAGTTTCTCCACGATAATAGCAACCTGAAAAGTTTCAGGTAGGATCATACCTTCGGCTTCTATCTCGTGCAAGATAAGTTGAACTCTTGCACCTGACTGATTAAAGTCTTGCTGTCCACCATTTTGTACTCCAGAAATCGTCCTACGACGAACTTCTTGGTACCAGCATCCTCAGTCTTGTACTTCTTGTCAAGACTGACCCATAACTTCTTTGTCGTTGTTATAGGACTGTAGACATTGTAAAGAGAGTCATCCAATCCATTTAAAACATAATTTCGGCAAAGGAAGTCACCTTGAGTCTATGCATCGACTGCAAGGACTGAGTCCCGATCAGTTCCGGGTTCTGGTAGATCCTCTTGCAGGAATTTGGCCAGATGAAGAGTGCTCAAGTAGAAGAGCATCTTCTGTTGCCACCTCTTGAATGCTGTGCCGTCAAATTTTCCTGGCTTCTCCGGCTTCGGGTTAGGAAGTGGAGTTGGCATCAAAACTTGCATGTTTGGTGCCTTGCTAGTACTATCTTGATTAGTCTCAGACATTTTCTGCAAGTTCAAGCAGAACAGAAGTAAGAAACTTTAATAATAATTGTCTTAAGATTGTTGGATATTCTGCTTAACAGGAATCAATCTGACAACTAATCAAGATCACTGAGATATCAACAATCTAATTGGCCAGGTCGGCAAATATCAGGTGGGAGGTTTTCCGTTCAATAGAACGTTCCTTAATTTAAGAACCACCTTTCAATTTCCTTCCTTGGTTAAACACCAATTAGACTGAATCTAAATCAGTCTCGATATACTGTAAAGTATATCCCATGTATAAAGGACTTAGTCCACTTATACAGTATTTTGGAGTGAGGTACGCATAGAGCGAATCTCCTTAAGACAATTACGTCCCCCGCACCGATGCTAACGGGATAATGGACGCTGATCTCCCAAGATACAACACTCCTTCACGGTATTTGGATAGCACTACCAAATCACCGTACGGTCGAACCGTAGTCAACCAATACCTTCCACAGGATCGTTGAAGCAGCGGTACAAGGACAAATTTCGGATGAATATTTGCCTTTACTTTAGAGGAGCACCCACTATTGAGGACGATGGAAGGTTGAAGAATATTCTTCTTCAGAAGTACCAGATTCAGACAACAATTCTATAAAAGAATATGTTGAATTTTCTGATTCTTCTTTCAGAATGAATTTTTGCAGAATCTTCTTTGGAAGTTGCTTCGGAAACCGAGTTACGGATTTCCCACTTCCCTTTTGGAAGTCACTTCAGAATTTTACTTCCCAGTTCAGAACACAGAAACTTAAAGTGTTCAGAACTCAGAGAGAGAGAGAGATTTATTCTGAAATTTGATGTTGTAGTTGTGTGTTTAATTGAGAATTTGGAGCCCTTTATATAGCCTTTCAGGAGGGGCCAACAGGTTCGAACCCAAACGAAAGGTTGCAACCTTTCGACCCAACAGTCATGACTGTTGGCTGTCCAATTGGTTTGCAACCTTTGGCAGTCAACTGGCTGGTTCGCAACCGTTGGCAGTCCAACAGGTACGCAACCGTTGGCGGGAGCGGGTCTGGTTCGCAACCTTTGGCAGTCCAACAGGTTCGTAACTGTTGGCAGGAGGGGGCCCTTGGGACCTGATTCAAAAAGAACCAGGCCAAGACCCGAACCCGAGCCAGAGCCAGAACTCGGACCCGAGCCCGGCCCGGCGCCGCCGCCGCCAGCGGCGGCGCGCGCACGCATGATAGGGCATGGTTCTCTCCCAATCGCGCGCGAAAACTCCAAGTACCCAAAGGGCACGCCCTTTGTTCTCAATTTTCTCTATTTATACATCACAAACTTCCATCCCACGGCCAATGTGTGACTAAATGCTTTTAGCTACCTTTAGTCCCGTTTTGGCTTTGATTTAGGCAATCTTTAGACTTGAATATCTCATTCATTCGAAGTCGGAATTGAACATGTGAATATACCACGTTCATCCTCAATGGAAGGAGAACACACTCCAACCATCATCCAGTTGATTCGATCAACGGATCTCGCCATAACTCAGCTCAAAGATTCGCTTTCAAATTATTCAATTCCAACAAAGATTACATCAATCCACCACCTATGAGGCACAAATCATCCACCACTCAAAATATACCAAAAACCGATGACAGCTCACATGTACCACTAAGATTTCACAAAATCCCGCACTTTCAACCAATATTAAGAATAAATGTTTAAATTACATAGGACTCAGAACACACACATATATCAAAATAAAATTTTCATTAACATTTGCACTTCCAACTCATATACAAGGTTAAGTGGTTGCCTAATTGACTGGCATCGAGCCTAACATTCAATAGGGGTTTCACTCACTTTGTTCGCTTTTACTCATTCACATGCATACAAGGGTTTCCAAATCAATGAGAGAGAACCAAAAAGTCTCAGCCATTGCAGTTTCATCAGTGCACACTTGGAACAGTGCATTTCATCATTGCCCTGGCAATGTAATAAAAATATAAAATAGGATATAGAAAGAAGATAAGAAAACAACCATAGAGTACCAAAGCTGCGTGAAGTCAATCAAGTACATATAAAGTAAAGTAGAATAGACACATTTAAGAGATTCTCTGTTATATACAGATATGTGAGTTATGTTTCACAGAATCTCTGAATTCTTTTTCCATTCAAAAGAAATAATTTAAACCCTGATCTATGACGTACGTATCCCAATATCAGTACTTGATACAACATATAAAATTGATTTGACCTTTTTGCTTGTCAAATTGAGCCAATTTCAATTTCAGATATTATTTTTTAATATTTTAGATTTTTCAAAATTTTCTGAAATTTTTCTGAATTATTTTGGAAAATCTTCGTAGTCGGGTGTCGACTGACATCGGTAATCGGCTTTACGATTTTTAATTTACAAACGGAGTAGAATTTTGAGAATCTGCTTTCACTTTGTATCTTAAAATCATATTTTCTATGTTATGATATTTTTGGAGATTTTCTGAATTTATCAAAAATCTGTCTAAACGGTGTCGCCTATACCGGAGAAATCTTCTAGATTTTTAATTTGCAAACCAAATCAAATTTACTCAAACCGTTTTTATATTATATCTCAGAATAATATTCTCTATTTTATATAATTTTTGGGAACTGTTCGGGACTAGTCGAATTTTGAACACAATTAAATAATATTAATTTAATTGAATTAAATCATTTTCTTTCTTTTTCTTTCCCCTTCTCCCCTTCTCTAGATTTCTCTTTTTTCCACCGACTTTCTCTCCCACCGCCTCTCCTTATCTTTCTTTAGCACCGCCTCTCTCCCCTTCCAAATAAATCCTCTCTCCCCCCCTTTATCTCTCCCTCTTTTCCTTTCTCTCTCTCCCTTCTTCATTATTGTCTTTCTCTCCCTCTCCCCTCTCTATTGCAGGCCAAGGGAGGCCTGATCCGGCCATCGGCCATCTTCCAGGGCCGCACCGCTCGCGGCCGGCATACCCCCCTCCTTCTCTTCTTCTTATTCTCCTTCTTCTTCTACAGTAAGAATCCCCTCTCCCTCTCTCTCTCTCACTCACTCACTCCTTTCCCCCTCCCTTTTGTCGCGGGCCTGGGTCGCGGCGGGCACCGCCGGCCGGCTAGCAGGCGGCAGCAGCAGAGACAGCTGCTGCCGATGCTGTTGTTTCTTGTGGGGTTCGGGTATGAACCCGAACCCATTAACTCTATTGGGTTAGTTTGAAACCCAAAACCCATTAAATCCAAATCCGTTAGCCCTCTAACCCAATAACCCCCATCACTTATATTACTAGGTATGGGTTGTGGATCTAAACCGAACCCGTTTGCCACCTATACCCGCATCCAAATTAAATATAGGTAATATTATAAAAAACCCCCTGATAATTTATACTATTTGAAATTGATATATTTTATTACATAGTTAACTTATTTATGTTGATTTTAGTGTTCGGGCGATATCTGGAACATCCGGCGTCCGATCTGGACAATTCTAGTGTCGTTGCGATCGTGAGAAAGAGAGCCACGTTCTCATGACCAGTTTGTGAGTGTTTTTCTTTTATAAATTATAGGTAGCATGTTTAATTAAATTGATCATAATTATCAGAATATCATTGTAAATAGAATTAAATAGAATTCTTGCTTTATTATAAAATATAGATGATTTGTCTAAATATCAGGATAATTTTACTAAGTAAATTAACTAATAAATTGCTAATTAAAATAGCTTCATGTAATAATTTTATGATCTTGATCATATTAATCATATTGTAAGATTTATTACAAATATGGAGATTTAATACTCGATTATATAGTATAATCATCGTTACCTAACTCACACTAGACACTGTTACTACATGTACCCTACTCGAACATTCTAATACATTGGATATTGTATTTTCTATATACCCATTACAAGATATTGTTAATCACAGATACTGATACACCGACACAATTATTGCATGTTCTTGAATCACTACTACACGGATAGGTTACTACACTGGATACTGTTACATGGATACTTTGTACACTATTATTTCTTATTCATCTCTCACTGGTACACGGATACACCAATTCACGGAATACCATCACTTCATATATTGTTCTCATCGTTACATGGATGCTCGGTACACAGTTATATCATGTTCACACATCACTGTTATACGTACATGTATTGTTTCTATATTCTTGTCAGATGGATCACCGTTCATATTGCATGCCATATTGTTGCATGTATATTCATGTATTTCTGTTGCATGATTATTTCTCGTTATTGATATTCCCGTTACTGGATACGTGATCTGTTGATATGCGATGTGTGGAACTAAGTGCCACGTGGATCCAAGCCACGGGGGCCACCTCTAGAATCCCACATCTCTTGTTTCCCCGTTTCCCGTTATCTTATTTTATGTCATCAACAACGCTCATGTCCTGTTATCGTGTTACATGTATCATGCACTGTACTTGTTCTTGATACATTGTGTACTTTAACTGTAATAAATATAACTTGGGAATGGGGGAGACTTGACGGTTGACTAGGTCTTATCGGGTGGATGTCTGGATCCATTTTTTGTCCCACTGCAGGGGACGAGGTAGTGTTGGCTACCGTCTGTTATAGCTCATGAGCTCATGTTTCCCATTATTGTATTAGCTCATTGAGTTCCCATTACATGTTATAGCCTTAGCGGGCTGGCCGTGGTCTCAAAAGTCAGAGGTCTGTTTAAGGCCGTGATCCCGGGTATGCACGGGATACACCCACTCGATTAGAGCTCCTTGACCATTGGGTTTCCAATTAACATAATAAAACATTATAAACAATAGCGATGACAGGAACACTGTTATTTGGTCACTCTCTCGTTTGGATAATGGTACCCGTATGCCATGTCCGGATGGGTTCGACTAGAGTGCAGGCTGCATTATGAACTGCCAGTGGTATGGGACACTGGAAGAGATTGATTAAAATAGCAGGTGGTACTGATTGTTATTATTATATAAATAACATGACTTGCCCGATACATGTTTACTATTATCTAGTTGTACTTGTTACGATTCCTGATAAGTTCTCCACCATCATGTTACCTGTATGCCTTGTTACACTTCGTGATACATGTTACACTTTCAGTGGTGGCATACTACTCATGTACATGTATATTCTGCATTAACTATATTCTGCTTTCTGTATACCTTGTAGACATCATTATTGTATATGCACAATACAGTATTATGGTTATGTTGCATATGCACATCTGCATGTTCATCTCTATCACGTCACCACTATACAATATTATTTATTTTATAAAACGAGAGACTACTATAGACATGACCCGATAATAACATGCTAGGTGGTGATAGCATTAAAAGATGACATTTTATGCTTCTACTGATTATTAAATTTCTATTATGGTATCACTGATACATAAACATGTATTATATATTATTATCGTGCATGTATTACTATAGTACATATTACTGCTTCCTTCATTTTACCACTAATTAGGTCGCTTTCTGACTAACCTGGGTTTGCGTGCCCAGGTTGGTGATCTGAGATATCGCAGTATCAGATATTTCACTTGATATACATAGGGGACTTGTCACCTATACGATTCATAGGTATCTTGATTCTTTTGTCTTATTTCCTTATTTGTCTATGTTTCTTTATCTATCATGCTCACTGATCTTTTCTGCAGGTATTCTTGTACTTATTTAATACTAAAACTCTTATATATATGGGGCTATTCCCTGTACTGATGCTTAGCTTACGTATATGAGGGCATCTCCGCCCTGCGTATGTACGTTGCCATAACGTCTTCGTATTCGTGAGATCGGGGCGTTACATAGTGGTATCAGAGCCTAGGTTCACACCTGGTGTGGGTAACCACCTGGATCAATGCTCGGACTCTTACAAACAGTTCAATTAGATTCAGATTAGAACGCATTTGTATCTGAATTTTGGGATTCCAGTAATGAGTACAAGAATGCCATTTCATTGAAAATGCATTCATCGCTGCTTTCTTTTTCCTCATTTCAGTTATCAATCAGAATATTCTGATTTTCTTCTTACTTTCTCTTCAACCTATGGAGTCAATTCTCTATCGTGGATACACGGCACCAATTCTCCACCCCGTTTTCACTATGGATATCAGAGTGTGCAGCGGAAGCGTTGTAGGCCTGTAACATTTAGACTTTGGGGTTATAAATATTGTTCTTCCACCTGACCTGAAATTTTGAGGACGAAATTTTTTGTAAGGTAAGGAAAAATGTAACCCCCACCCTTGATGTACGTATTTCAGTATCAGTACTCGATCCGGTATACAAAATTGATTTGACCTTTCTTCTAGTTAAATTGAGTCAGTTTCAGTTTCAGATATTATTTTCCAATATTTTAATTTTTCAGAATTTTCTGAGATTTTTCTGGATTATTTTGAAAAATCTTCGTAGTCGGTGTCGATCGATATCGGTAATCGGCTCTACAATTTTTAATTCACAAACGAGTAGAATTTTGAGAATCTGCTTTTACCTTGTGTCTTAAAATTATATTTTCTACGTTATGGTATTTTTAAGGATTTTTCTGAATTTATCAAAAATCCGCTCAAATCGGTGTCGCCAATACTGGTGAAACCTTCTAGGCTTTTTAATTTGCAAATTAAACTAAATTTCTTTAAACTGTTTTCATATTATATCTCAGGATAATATTCTCTATTTTATGTAATTTTTGGGAATTGTTCGGGACTAATCAAATTTTGAACACAATTAAATAATATTAATTTAATTGAATTAAATCCTTTTCTTTCTTTTTCTTTCCCCTTCTCCCCTTCTCTGGATTTTTCTTTTTCCCACCGACTTTCTCTCCCACCGCCTTCCCTATCTTTCTTTACCACCGCCTCTCTCCCCTTCCAAATAAATCCTCTCTCTCTATCTCTCTCTATCTCTATTTTGTTTCCCTCTCTTTCTCTTCCTTTCTTTCTCTCTCTCCTCTATTCATTAATGTCTGTCTCTCTCTCCCTCTATCCTCTCTGTTGTAGGCCAAGGGAGGCTTGACCCAGCCGTCGGCCACCCTCGCCTGGCCACACCGCCAGCGGCCGGCAGGCCGGCCTACTCCCCCTCATTCTCTTCTTCTTTTCCTTCTTCTTATTCTCCTTCTTCTTCTATTGTAAGAACCTTCTCCCTCTCTCTCTAACTCCTCTTCCCCCTCCCTTTTGCCACCGGCCTGGGCCGCGGCGGGCGCCACCGGTCGGCTAACAGGCGGCAGCAGCAGAGACAGCTGCTGTCGCTGCTGTTGTTTCTTGTTGTGTTCGGGTATGAACCCGAACCCATTAACTCTATTGGGTTTGTTTGAAACCCAAAACTCATTAAACCCAAACCCATTATCCCTCTAACCCAATAACCCATCACTTATATTACTAGGTATGGATTATGGATCTAAACCCACCCGTTTGCCACCCATACCCGCATCCAAATTAAATAAAGATAATATTACAGAAAACCCTCTGATAATTTATACTATTTGCAATTGATATATTTTACTACATATTTAACCTATTTATGTTGATTTTAGTGATCGGGCGATATCTGGAGCATCCGGCGTCCGATCTGGATAATTCTGGTGTCATTGCGATCATGAAAAAGAAAGCTACCTTCCCATGGCTAGTTTGTGAGTGTTTTCAACATATTTAATTAAATTGATCATAATTATCAGAATATCATTATAAATATAATTAAATAGAATTCTTGCTTTATTATAAAATATAGATGATTTGCCTAAATATTGGGATAAATTTTACTAAGTAAATTAACTAATATATTGCTAATTAAAATAGCTTTATGTAATAATTTTATGATCTTGATCATATTACTTATATTGTAAGATTTATTACAAATATGGAGATCTAATACTCGATTATATAGTATAATCACCATTACCTGAGTCACACTAAACACCGTTACTACTTGTACCCTACTCGAACATTCTAGGACATTGGATATTGTATTTTCTATATACCCATTACAAGATATTGTTAATCACAGATACTGATACACCGACACGATTATTGCATGTTCTTGAATCACTGCTACAAGGATAGGTTACTACACTGGATACTATTACATGGATACTCTACACACTATTATTTCTTATTCATGTCCCACTGATACATGGAAACACCAATTTATGGAATACCATCACTTTATATATTGTTCTCATCGTTACATGGATGCTCGGTACAAAGTTAATATATTATATTCACACATCACTGTTATACGTACATGTATTGTTTCTATATTCTTTTCAGATGGATCACCGTACATATTGCATGCCTTATTGTTGCATATATATTCATGTATTCCTGTTGCATGATTATTTCTCGTTACTCATATTTTCGTTACTGGAGATGTGAGCTGTTGATATGCGATGTATGGAACTAAGTGCCATGTGGATCACGGGGGCCACCACTAGAATCCCATATCTCTTGTTTTCCCGTTTCCTATCTTGTTTTATGCTATCAAAAGCGCTCATGTCCTGTTATTGTGTTACATGTATCATGCACTGTACTTGTTCTTGATACATTGTTTACTTTAACTATAATAAATATAACTTGGGAATGAGGGAGACTTGACGTTGACTAGGTCTTGTCGGGTGGATGTCTGGATTCATTGTTTGTCCCACTGCAGGGGATGGGGTAGTGCTGTCTACCGTCTTTATAGCTCATGAGCTCCCGTTTTCCGTTATTATATTAGCTCATTGAGTTCCCGTTACATGTTATAGCCTTAGCGGGCTGGCCCTGGTCTCAGCAGTCAGGGGTCTGTTTAAGGCCGTGATCCCGGGTATGCACGGGATACACCCACCCGATTAGAGCTCCTTGACCATTGGGTTTCCAATTAACATAATAAAATAGTATAAACAATAGTGATGACAGGAACACTTGCTATTTGGTCACTCTCTCGTTTGGATAATGGTACCCATATGCCATGTCCGGATGGGTTCAACTTGAGTTCGGGCTCCAGTATGAACTGTTAGTGGTATAGGACACTGGAAGAGATTGATTAAAATACCAAGTGGTACTGATTGTTATTATTGTATAAATAGCATGACTTGCCCGATACATATTTACTATTATTTAGTTGTACTTGTTATGATTCCCGATAATTTCTCCACTTTCATGTTACCTACATGCCTTTTTACACTTCATGATACATGTTACACTTTCTGTGGTGGCATTCTACTCATCTATATGTATACTCTGCATTAAATATATTCTGCTTCTTGTATATCTTGCAGACATCATTACTGTATATGCACAACACAGTATTATGGTTATGTTGCATATACACATCTGCATGTTCATTTCTATCACGTCACTACTATACAATATTGTTTATTATATAAAACGAGAGACTACTGTAGACATGACCCGATGATAACATGCTAGGTGGTGATAGTATTAAAAGATGACATTTTATGTTTCTACTGATTATTAAATTCCTATTATTGTATCACTGATACATAAACATGTATTATATATTATTATCGTGTCTGTATTATTATAGTATGTAT
Source organism: Agave tequilana (assembly GCA_038442645.1). Lineage (NCBI taxonomy): Eukaryota > Viridiplantae > Streptophyta > Magnoliopsida > Asparagales > Asparagaceae > Agave > Agave tequilana. The sequence continues at coordinate 219,005 of JAVJIF010004522.1, forward strand.
TACATTTTACCACTCACTAGTTCGCTTTCTGACGACCTTGGGTTTACCCAGGTTGGTGATCTGAGATATCACAGTATCAGATATTCACTGGATACACATAGGGGACTCGTCACCTATACGATTCATAGGTATCTTGATTCTTATGTCTTATTTCCTTATTTGTCCATGTTTCTTTATCTATCATGCTCACTGATTTTTTCTATAGGTATTCTTGTACTTATTTAATGCTGGAACTCTTGTGTATATGGAGGCTATTCCCTGTACTGAGGCTTAGCATACGTGCGTGAGGGTATCTCCGCCGTGCGTATGTACGTTGCCATAACGTCTCCGTATCCGTAAGATCGGGTCGTTACAAATAGTTTCAACATATCTTGTGCATGTGAGATGCCATTTCTATTACCTTCATTTGAGACAAAAGTGTAAAATAGAATATACCAATCACAAAAGTTTGAGAGTTATTGATTGAGCCATCTTTATCAACTCTCTAGTCCCCAAGTCATATGCACAACCTCTATTTTGTCCCACCTGAGCCGTAAGGACAGTAATCAGTAAAATATTTTATCTTATACATATATATTTAAAATAAATTAACTAAAACTGATACTCACTTGGGTCTAGGTCAGCATGCATACTCTTCGTGGAAAGTTTTGATCACAATTCTCTCTTTCATTGGATTTCATAGAGCATACATGTAATACCCCAAAACCCTAATACATATTCTTTTATGGTTTTCAATACGTCGATTGTAATTGCGTCATTTTATGTGCGTTTTTACTGTAAATTGACCCTAAATTTTATAAGCTTCCAGATTGAACCTGGAATCTGTCCCAAAAAGTTTCAATATTTTTCATTTTATTTATCTATTTAAATAAATATTTTCTCTTTCTGCCTATTTTCCTTTTCTTTTCTTTCTAATTTCAATCCTTTTCAATCCTTTTCAACTTTTTCTCATTTTTCTTTTTTTAATATTTTTCTAGGGGATATTTACATATAACCTCCCAACAATATCATATTTGCATTTCTAATTCTTTCTCTTTTCTTTTTTCCTTTCCTTTTTCTTCTTCTCCAAGTTCCTACACACTTCCATAGCTTCCCATGGAAGCCACCTCCCTAGCTTCTCATGCAAGCTTCCTCCACTCTCTAGAATACTCTCTCACTAATCCTTCTCACTCCAAAACCGAACTCATCCTTTCCCCATCATTTTCTCTCCATTTCTCTCTCCAAAAACACTCCATTTCACTCTCTAAAAATCCTACAAAAATCCTATAACCCCATAGCCACTTCTCCATCATCCTAATATGATCCTTAGGCCTAAAACCAACTCCCATATTTTTCTCATAATTTTTCTCCCACTAAAAACCCTTAAAATGGCACTTTCTCTCTCCTCTCTCTAAATTCTCACTACATTTTCTCTCACCTCCCTCCACTCCTCCATGGTCGGCTACCCTATCTAGGTCCCCTTCATTATCCTCTACATCCCATAATTTTTCTCTATTTTTATCTAAAAAAACAAAAATGATTTTTCTCTCTCTTATTTTACTTTCTCTCTCTTCATTTCCTCTCTTCTCCTTCACCCAGGTCTAGGCCGCCAGCTATGGGGAGTCTTCTCCCCATGTCCTCCACCGCCCTACATCACTCACACATCCTACACCTCTTTTTCTCTCTTTACAACTCTTTCTCTCTCTAAAAGTAGGATTTTTCTCGTTTTCTCTCTAATAGCTTGTTTGTTTCGCCGTAAAACGCCGTAAATCGTAAGTCGTAAAACTTCTTTTCATTTTTCGCTATTTGTTTCGCTGAAAAGTAAGTTGCAAAATGTAACTCTCATTTTTCCACTTGCAGTTGCTGTTGGCCCGGAGGCCTTATTCTCTAGTTTTGATGATGATTAACTCATTTAGTTATGTGTACTAATAATCTTATGATTTTAGTTTCAGATCATGTAATAAGATATTAGTTGGTGATTGCCTCAAAAAGAGGAGTTTGGAAGCCTTCACTTGGTGATTCCAGTGCCCAAGCATCAAGATCATACCTTTGCACTCGGTGGATCACGTTTGGGACCAAGCCGACTTGAAGATGGAAGATCGTCAAGAAGACTTAGGTATCCTAGTTTTAGTTTAGTGTGTTTTAGATCCAAGTGTAAAGCTTAGTATAGTTGATATGCTCAAGTGCACAACACACACAAGTTTTATATTTTGGATTTGGTTTTCATGAATAGTTTGATCAAAACAAGTTTAAATGGTTTATATGTATAATAGATGTATTCTAGTTATACATGCATGCTTAAACTTCCTATACAAACTTATTTTGACTATCCTATTCATGTATTGAAAAATCCCAGTTTGATAAAATACAGTTTTGATTTTTGGTAAAAGATAAGACACAAAAATAATTTTATATGCTTGATATTTGAGTTAAAATATTTATCACAAGTTTATATATCAATGCAAAATGATAAAACTATTTTTGGGTATTTTTATAAGACTTAAAAGATTTTTAGAAATATTTTTAACATGTGCTTCTGTCCCAGATTTGTGGCTGACAGGCCAGGTCGGCCGACCGCACGGGTCGACCGCACCAAAGGCCCGTCGACCCGTGCGGTCGACCGACGTGCACAGGCTTGTGCACGTTTGACAGTCACAGGGACGGTCGGCCGGGCGGCCGACCGGACCAGAGAGCTTTGCTCTCTGTATCTGGGCGGTCGGCCGAGCGGCCGATCGGATCAGAGAGTCTGCTCTCTGTATCTGGGCGGTCGGCCGTGCGGTTGACCGGGTTGCCCCAACGGTCACATTTCTGACCGTTGGCGGTCGGCCGGTAGCCTGTCAGGCTGACAGATCAGCCTAACGGCTAGCTTTGTTTTGGGGCTATAAATACCCCTCTCTTCATGGTTTTAGCTAAGATTTTCAAGAGCAAAAATTCCTACTTTTCTGAAGTGCTTTTAAAGTTTTAAAAAGTGTTTTAAAGCTTCAAAGATTTCATCTTTATTGTTTTTCAAGGGTTTTGGAAAATCAAAGAAAACTAGGTTTTTGGGATATTGTTTGGATTTTCATTTCTATCATCTACAAGAGATTTCCCAAGTAGTTTTTCTTTGTTGTTTGCTTTCTAAAAACACCTTGATATCCACTTGAGCTTATCTTCTATCCTATTCTATTTAGGATCTTTGTTTGTGAAAAAAGGAAAGAGGTTTGTGGTTGAGACATACCACTTATTGTAAACCCTTGATTTCGTAAGTTGCTCCCTCTTTGGTAGAGGTTGAGGTTGTTGTATTGGGTTGGTGTTTGCTCCCTCTTTGGTAGAGGTGGAGATTGGTGTTTGCTCCCTCTATTGTGAGGTGGAGTTGGTTTGTGTATCCCTCTTCGGTAGAGGTGATTGGTTGTTGTTTGGCTACGGGCCTACCCCTCGGTTGTGAGGTGGTGTTTGAGAGAGGAGTTCGGTACTCCCTTTGTTGTAACAAATCCTCCTCGGTGGAGGTTACCTCGGTGGGAGTATAGTGGATTAGAAATCCTTCTCGGTGAAGGTGGGGACGTAGAGCTAGGGGCTCGAACCTCGAAACATATCTTTGTGTTTGCGTTTGATCCATTGTCTCTCTCTATTTGTGTTGTGCATTGCATTATTCATATTGCCATATCATTCATACTTGCTTGCATTTGATGCCTTGCATCTTTCATATTGTTCATCCTTATATGCTTGGCTTGCTTGTGTGTGTGCCTCACTTGTACTTAACCACAAGAGCTTCATATAGCACCTCAACCCATATTTAGGGGAATCAAGAGGAGTTAGTCCAGAGCCCTTCACGGGGAATTCGGCTACACTTGTGTGTTGTATTAAGTGTGTTGCAATATTGTTTTTAAGCTTCCGCATTTAGCGCACTTAGTTTCTAGATTAGCATTTATACCTATTCACCCCCCCTCTAGGTGTTTTTCAATTGGTATCAGAGCCTACGCTCCCGATACTTAGGCTTAACATCCTAGGAGTGAGATCCTTGTTTGCTAATCTGTCATTTGCATTTGCTTGTTTGCACATATATAGTTTGGACCCATGGACTTCATGACCCTACCTATGTTTGATGCTTCCAACATTGTTATTTGGAAGACTAAGATGTCCATTTACCTACAAACCCTAGGCTTGCATGTTTTCCTTGCCGCTACCAAGAAATGCTATCTTGGTAATAGCAATCATATAGGGGCCAATGTACAAGCCCTTGAGGCCATTAGAAGCACGCTTAATAAAGATTATCTTATGCTTGTTTCTAATCTTGATTCCGCCTTTGCAGTGTGGAACAAGTTGACAACCACAACCACCTCCGAGCTTCAAGTACAAATCCAACCGGAGGAATGTAGTGGAGAATCCGAATCTCAATGCTTCATGGTCCAAGGGAATGACTCCCTTGAGGTACAATCGGAAACTCAACTAGATAGTTTTGATTCTAGTTCTTCATGTGATGATCATGTTGATGCCCATGCTTTGAATGTAGAACTTTCTATTGTTTGCGAAAAATTAATTGAGAAATATAAAGTTCTGAAAAAAAAAGTCTAGGCATTAATAATGAGAATAAAAATTTAATTGCTAGACTTGATGTTGTTTTGCAAGAGAAAGAGGAGATTGCTAATGAGAGGGATTCATTAAAATCTCAACTTGATCTTGCATTTAAAGAAAATGAGTTTTTGAAAAACAATAATGATTGTGAAAATATTTTGAAGAAAAATGAAAACTTATCTTCAAAAATTGATTTTGCTTTAAAGGAGAATGTTGCTTTGAAAAATAAAATAATTTCTCTTTCAAATGATTTAAATGTTTGTTTAGAGAAGAACATTATTTTGCAACATAAGATTGATGCACATGGTTGCCATGCTAGTGTAGCTTCTTCATCTAGTCTACCTATTGTATGTGCCACCTCTTCTTTAATTGAAAAAGATATATCTATACTTAAGAAGAGTGTTGATTATTTGGGCTCCACTTTGAGCCAATGTGTAGTGGGCCATACACGTTTGGAAACTTTGTTTCGAAAGAAACAAGTTCCATCTATTATGCATACACACCCATCACGGCATACACATGCTCCACACGGACACCATCATCACTTGTATGCTTATGTGTACACTTGTACACATTGTGGACGTAAGGGCCACCTTGCTAAATTTTACTATGATAGAATACATGATTTAAATTTAGCAAATAAGTTTGTTTGGGTTAGAGAAGGTACTAACCCCCACAGACCCAAAAAGTTATGGGGACCAAAGACCACCCCTCTTGTTTATGATGTAGGAGTGAGCTCTCACATGACGTGAGAGTAGCGGTACCTTGGAGTGGATGCATTCCGTACTTAAAGGAAACAATTTGGATGCATCACTTTTAAGGGATGTTTGGTGGAGAGGACCACCATGTTTTGGAGACAAGAAAAGTTACCTTCTAGGTTTTGGTAACGATTCCTAACTCCTTATTATTGTTTACATGCTTTCATATTCATTGTTTATAGCATGTTTTATTGTTTGTTGATTATTATGATAATGCCATGTTTATTAAATCCTTGACATACATGTTTAGCACTTTGAGACACCCATGTTTAATATGGATTATTATTTTTGTTCTCACCATTGTTTAGCTATCATGTTTATCATAGGTTTAATAACATGTGGATTTTCTTAATAATCATGCTTATGTTTTTCATGTTGATTATATTTTATTTTTATGCGTAATGCGTTGATTACATGTCTAGATGTTAGTTTTCATTAAGACTAGATATATATTTGTGCATATAGTGGGCCACAAATAAATCTATATATGTTTGAGCTTGAATGCTTATTTGAACCCATTAGATGTGCTAGTATGCTCTAGTTTTGATGATCCATGCATTTTAAACTTATATTCCCATTTTGTTTTTGTTTTATGATCATGTGTTTTCATTTCATGTATATGTCTATTTTGCCAAACTTTAAGATATACATGTATACCTCTTGAGTCATTTGCCTTTCATGCAAATCTATACATATGGACTCAATTGTGTTTAGGGATATGTATGTATACTTTTTGTGTTGACAAATCATACATATACCTTGAAATGAAATTTATTTTAATGAAAATTTAGTGTTTCATGTTTCCATGTGTTTATATTTAACTTCATGTATATGTCCATTTTATCCAAATTATCGTTATACATATACATCCTTTTGAGCCACGTGCCTTCATGCATATATCTTTGTGGACTCGTTGTGTTTGGATATGTATGTATACTTTAGTTTGTATAGGACATACATATACCTTGAAGTTTAAATAGTTTTTGATGATTTTCATGTTTTCTTGTTTCAAGGAATTAATTGAGCTTATTGTCCATCTTTCATGATTATGATCTTCACATCTTATTTGTACACTCACATTTATTGTTTACTCATGTGTTTGTTTTCATGAGTCATTTATACTTCATTGACTTGAGTGATGATTATCATGTGAATTTCATGTTTCATGAAAAATAATTTTGTTTTATTCCTTACTTGAATGATTTCGTACTAGTTTACAATTTTTCATATAACTAGTTGCGATATTCTTCATTTTGGTAGAGTTTTCAAACACAATTTATTTTTCAAATCTATTTTTGAAAACCCCTACCAACCAAGGGTGTATGGATGGGAGATCATGCTCATGTATGCCTTATATTGAAAATCATTTTAAACTTGTGCATGAATGGGTGGTAGTTATATGAGATATACACTTAATCTTATTGTTGTTTCAATTGGTATCATTGAAATTATTTCAATTGGTATCAATTTTGACTTTTATTGTATACTCATATATTTTCATATATGTATGCTTGCATTTCAAAGAATATCAATTTCAATTGGTATCTATTTTTCATACATATAATATGTTTGTGTTTATGCTAAGCTTAAGCTCCAACTTTGTTTCAATTGATTCAATTTTCAATTGGTATCTTATTTCAAGCTTATGCATGTGTTTTGTTGATATTTCATAAAGGGGGAGAAAATTTGATTTTCATATTTACAATTGGTATTTGTATTTCCACTCCCTTGCTTTATGATAGAAAATAAAAAATTTTTAAATTGATATCATATACTTAAAAAAATATACTCTCTTTTGATATCGAGATGTTTATTTGAATGTTTTAAAAATGGTATCTCAAAATTTTGTTTAAAGAAAATAGTCAAAAGTTTTGATTTATATTACCTATGTGTAAGGAGAGCTTAACATCTCTTCTACATATAGATTCACGATGAGTGTATCTTGTATTGGAGAGCTTGACCATATTTTCTTTATGTGGTACACGTGTGTAGGGGGAGCTTCACATCTCCTCTTATGTATTGCATAGTGTACGTTATGTGAATTAGGGCTTGTCATCCCTCCTTCATGTAATGTATCTATGTAGGGAAGCTTCACATCCTCCTCTTCATGAATGTATATAGGATATACCATTTATTTTATTGATTTATGTTTACTTTCAACTGGTATCAAGATACTACTTTGACATATTTTCAATTGATACCTTAATTGATTGTCACCCCTATTTAGTTTGTTTTTTTGTTTTAGACAAAAAGGGGTCAACACAATAAAAACAATGTTCTCATTTTTTATTAACCCTTTGTTGATTCTTTATTTCGAACAAAAAGGGGAGAAAAATTTATTGATTTGATTTTTGCTTTTACCCCTTATTGATGATTGTTTCCTTGTATTAAAAGGGGAGAAGATTTTGTTTTATTTTGGTTTTTACTCCTTTGTTGATGATTGACAAAAAGGGGAGAATTATTTGAGAGTTTAACATGCATATATAAAACTTCATATTTATGTTTTGCATATATTAAGTTTAATTTAGTTTAATTTTAATTGGTATCTAGAGCATGTTTTGTTTTTGAACATTTCATTGGTATCTAGAACATTTTATTATTTATGTATAGATAGGCATTCATGTTTAAGAGCCTTCATTGCATATTATTTATTGTTTATTTGTTTATGCATGAGTTAAGGGGGAGCTTCTTTGAAGCTTAACTTTATTCCATGCATATATAACTCCATGAGTTTTGTCATCATCAAAAAGGGGAGATTGTTGGCCCGGAGGCCTTCCTCTCTAATTTTGATGATGATTAACTCATGTAGTTATGTGTACTAATAATCTTGTGATTTTAGTTTCAGATAATGTAACAAGATATTAGTTGGTGATTGCTTCAAAAAGAGGAGTTTGGAAGCCTTCACTTGGTGATTCTAGTGCCCAAGCATCAAGATCATACCTTTGCACTCGGTGGATCACGTTTGGGACCAAGCCGACTTGAAGATGGAAGATCGTCAAGAAGACTTAGGTATCCTAGTTTTAGTTTAGTGTGTTTTAGATCCAAGTGTAAAGCTTAGTATAGTTGATATGCTCAAGTGCACAACACACATAAGTTTTATGTTTTGGATTTGGTTTTCATGAATAGTTTGATCAAAACAAGTTTAAATGGTTTATATGTATAATAGATGTATTCTAATTATACATGCATGCTTAAACTTCCTATACAAACTTATTTTGACTATCCTATTCATGTATTGAAAAATCCAAGTTTGATAAAATACAGTTTTGATTTTTGGTAAAAGATAAGACACAAAAATAATTTTATATGCTTGATATTTGAGTTAAAATATTTATCACAAGTTTATATATCAATGCAAAATGATAAAACTATTTTTGGGTATTTTTATAAGACTTAAAAGATTTTTTAGAAATATTTTTAACATGTGCTTCTGTCCCAGATTTGTGGCTGACAGGCCAGGTCGGCCGACCGCACGGGTCGACCACAGCAAAGGCCGGTCGACCCGTGCGGTCGACCGACGTGCACAGGCTTGTGCACGTTTGGCAGTCACAGGGACGGTCGGCCGGGCGGCCGACCGGACCAGAGAGCTTTGCTCTCTGTATCTGGGCGGTCGGCCGAGCGGCCGACCGGATCAGAGAGTCTGCTCTCTGTATCTGGGCGGTCGGCCGTGCGGTCGATCGGGTTGCCCCAACGGTCACATTTCTGACCGTTGGCGGTCGGCCGGCCGGCCGACCGGTAGCCTGTCAGGCTGACAGATCAGCCTAACGGCTAGTTTTGTTTTGGGGCTATAAATACCCCATCTCTTCATGGTTTTAGCTAAGATTTTTAAGAGCAAAAATTCCTACTTTTCTGAATTGTTTTTAAAGTTTTAAAAAGTGTTTTAAAGCTTCAAAGATTTCATCTTTATTGTTTTTCAAGGGTTTTGGAAAATCAAAAAAAACTAGGTTTTTGGGATATTGTTTGGATTTTCATTTCTATCATCTACAAGAGATTTCCCAAGTAGTTTTTCTTTGTTGTTTGCTTTCTAAAAACACCTTGATATCCACTTGAGCTTATCTTCTATCCTATTCTATTTAGGATCTTTGTTTGTGGAAAAAGGAAAGAGGTTTGTGGTTGAGACATACCACTTATTGTAAACCCTTGATTTCTTGAGTTGCTCCCTCTTTGGTAGAGGTTGAGGTTGTTGTATTGGGTTGGAGTTTGCTCCCTCTTTGGTAGAGGTGGAGATTGGTGTTTGCTCCCTCTATTGTGAGGTGGAGTTGGTTTGTGTATCCCTCTTCGGTAGAGGTGATTGGTTGTTGTTTGGCTACGGGCCTACCCCTCGGTTATGAGGTGGTGTTTGAGAGAGGAGTTCGGTACTCCCTTTGTTGTAACAAATCCTCCTCGGTGGAGGTTCCCTCGGTGGGAGTATAGTGGATTAGAAATCCTTCTCGGTGAAGGTGGGGACGTAGAGCTAGGGGCTCGAACCTCGAACATATCTTTGTGTTTGCGTTTGATCCATTGTCTCTCTCTCTATTTGTGTTGTGCATTGCATTTTCATATTGCCATATCATTCATACTTGCTTGCATTTGTTGCCTTGCATCTTTCATATTGTTCATCCTTATATGCTTGGCTTTCTTGTGTGTGTGCCTCACTTGTACTTAACCACAAGAGCTTCATATAGCACCTCAACCCATATTTAGGGGAATCAAGAGGAGTTAGTCCAGAGCCCTTCACGGGGAATTCGGCTACACTTGTGTGTTTTATTAAGTGTGTTGCAATATTATTTTTAAGCTTCCGCATTTAGCGCACTTAGTTTCTAGATTAGCATTTACACCTATTCACCCCCCTCTAGGTGTTTTTCAGTTGCTACAGTTAAGTTTGTGGTCATGTAAATCTTACTTTTACACCTACATTTTCCCATTTGCAGTTGCTAAAGTTAATTTTGTGGCCATGTAAATCCCACTTATATTACACTTATAGTTCAAAGCAGTTACTTGACAATCAATATATAATTTAATATTATTAAATATTTAATATTTTTAATAGCGTTCAATTTCTTATTTAATTATTTAATTATTTAATATTTTAATATTTGGTTTTTTATTATTTTTAATATTGTTTTAATATTTAATATTTTACTTTTTTAATATTTTTATTTATTATTATTTAATATTTATATTTAATACTTTATTATTTTATTAATATTTATACCAATTATTATTATTTTTTAGAGTTAATATTTTATTAATATAATAACATTATATTTTAATATAAAATTACTATATATTTAATTATTTTTTTAATATAAATAATTACTTTATTAATATTATAATATACTTTATTATTATATTAATATTTTATTATGTTAATTTTAATAATAATTCATCATAATAATAATTTATTATTAAATTATAATTATATTTTACTTTGTTAATAATATTACAATAATATTATAATAAAATTTAATATTATAATAATATTCAAGTATTTTTTAATAATAATATTATAACTATATTTATTATTTTTCTTAAGATTTTTTAATATTTATGTTTTATTAATATTCTTAAAATTTTATTAATATTCTTTAGATTTTTATAAATTTTATATTTTTTATTTAGTTAATATTTTAGTAATATTTTACTAATTATACTAATATTTTATTAATATTATTGTTATAAATAAAATATTAATTATTAATATTTTATCTCAAATTTATTAATACAATTTAGTTTGCAATAATAGTTTAATTTAATAGTATTTATAATATTTAAATCATCTCTACAGTTAACTTTGTGGTCAACTTTTTCACTTATACTTTCATTACCAACCAAACACCGTAAAACACAATATACTTTCTATTTACATTTTCACTTTACCAACCAAATATCGTAAAACACAATATACTTTCTCATTTATACTTTCACTTTATCAACCAAACGCCGTAAAACACAACATATTTTTTCTGCTACAGTTCACATTTTCCATTCTCATTTTACGACTTACAACTTACGATGTTTTGCAGCGAAACAAACAGGCTCTAAAACAACACCGCACTATCTTCCCTTCCTATCATATTCAGCCAGCCTAGGCCATCCTAACACACGCACACGTGCACACACATACACACGTGCACATGATATTGGGAATTTCTCGGTATTTTAGATTCTAGAGCTTGGACATTGGTGAAGTTATTGTTGCGGATTGGAGTGTGCAGCAGAAGCGTAGGAAGTCCCAGGATCAGAACCTGGCAGGAGTGTAAGAACGTATCAGATAGTCCTCCAGATCCATCTCCTTTATTGGACTCTCGAGATTCCTACTCAACTCGGAAGCATTTTCCAGTTTCATATTTTAGTTAATCTCCTGTAACTTATATTTTTGTGCACTTCAGTGATGTAATATTCATGTAATATTGGATCACATACTGTGATATCACTATACTTAGACTGTAATATTGGAATGTATATTACCACTGTGCTTTCGTACTCTGATTCTTAATTGTACTATTATGCTTGGTGTAACGCCCCGATCCGGAGGGTACGGAGACGTCACTGCGACGTATATACGAAGGTCGGAAATACCCTAACGTATATACGCTAAGCATCAATACAGGCAGGGGTCAGAGTACGGAAGCACAGTGGTGATATACAATCCAGCAATAATAACACCAGTACATAGTTATCACAAGGCATGATATAATATCTGAAGAATATATGATCACTAAGAGGCACAAAAGCAGGATGCACAATATGAAATACTAGAAAGTACTCACGAAGGGAAGATGAAAATCTCGCGAGCCGATCATGAAGAGGCTGGAAGGAGGGTCTGGACAGGTTACTGCTAATCCACGCTCCTGCTGCGCGCTCTGATCAGGTATAGCAAGGTTAAGGTCCAGACTCCAAGATCTGGACATGAGAATCCAGGGTTGTTAGCAACCCCAGCGAGTACAAAGAATAAAGCCAGATGGCGTGCATAACAGGCACACGTGTACATGATCAAGTGATGTGGTTCAGGCACGCAGGTACAGGAAATGACAAGTAACATAAAGGAAAATGACAGTAAATCTGAGATCAAGTAAATATATGTATATCAATAATTCTGAGCCGGAAAACATGCATGGAAAACGGTATAGAGAGCATAGGTATACATAATCATGCGACAATTATGGCAACATGTGATAAATACACTAAACACGCGATAAATAAGTATGGACATGAAATAAGGCAGTAAGTAAAGTAACTACAGGAAGTCAGTTATATAAGCTCACATTACCGATCAGTGAGATTAGTACGTCGAAGGAATAATCCAAATAAGGAAACCCTCATATATATACCCTATACCTCACGTCACTGTAGTCTGAGTTTATATAACCTGACTTTTCCTTCACAACAATATAATAATGAAACAATATGGAAGCACAAGTATAAGTGTTGGGCAGTATAGGTCAAGAGTATAGCTGGTGATATATCAGGAGCAGGTCATTATTAATTATTAAGACTCATCTGATTTGTATACATCGGTATGTGTCCTATCCCACATACCTCAACATACAGACCGAGGAGTAAGTTATTGGAAACTGATGAAGATCGATGAATCATGTTTCGGATGGGTCCCGTGCATGCCCGGGACAACGGTCAAGGAGTATCCGGTGCTGAGCCGGAACGTACCGCTAGGTACCGGGACTTATTGTACGCCCGAACAGGAATAGAGTATCGCAGATCCCATAGAAATAGGCCTAGGGCGTGTGCATACCCGGCAGGAATAAACATGAGTAGGGGTGCCAGCACACCCCACGGAATCCCTGGTGGCCGCCAGGTGATCCCTCAAGTATGTGGCCACACGCGGCTCGATAAGACCACCATAAACATGATTAATCAGGGCCCATCAGTTTCCCCCAAACCAGGTGTAAGTTGTCCAATTATTATAATTTATCCAGTGATAATGTCCACAGAGTATTCATAGTAAACCCATATTCATGGTTATCCTATTACAGGGATCAACAGGAGTATAATATCAGAAGTAATGTCAGGAGCCTCCCCTATTTCAGAGAGTCAAGTATACAGGAGTACAAGAGTCTAGGAGTACCAAATATATGGTAATAAAATAATAATCAAGTCCCCGTAAAAGTGGTAGCCATGAATATGCCACAGGTATCAGGTATGGTAGTGTCCGGTCAGGAGTCATAATGTCAGGTCCAGGTATTTGTACCACATGAAAGCATATCATATACCGTGTGTCAAGAGCAGGTGTCAAGTATGACATATCAAGAATCAGTGTCTAATATCAAGTGATAAGTGTAACAAGACAAGTACCCGGGGTCGGGTATCACATGTCATATATAGCATGACAAGTATCAAATATAGCATGAAAGATATCGGTGTCAAATACAGCATGGCAATATCGGTGTCAATTATATCATGGTAAATACCGGTGTGGTATCAAATATAGCATAGCAAATACCGGTGTAACATATCAGTGTCGGTGTTATACATATCAACTCCCATATCATGTATAAAAGCAGGATAACAGATGTTAGACATGGAACATGGAATATCAAAAGGACTGTACTCGCATAGTGACAAAATAAATGCATGCTAAAAATAACTGTACTCGCCTCAATACCGGAAAAACTGCGAGAAATCCCGAAACACCAGAAATCCGAGCACAACAACAATACATATATTAAAATATATTTTATTATTATTTTAGAGAGAGAAAGAGGAGAGAGAAAGAGTTAGAGAGAGAAAGAGAGGTTTAGAGAGAGAAAGTCTAGTGAGAGAAAGAGAGATTTCTAGAGAGAGAGTGAAGAGAGAGAAAGATGGATTTCTAGAGAGAGAAAATCTAGAGTGAGAAAGTGAGATCTTTAGAGAGAGAAAACCTAGAGAGAGAAAGTAAGATTTTTAGAGAGAGAAAGTATGATTTTAGAGATAGTCTAGAGAGAGAGAGAGAGAGAGAGAGAGAAACTGGTGTTGCACTGATCAAGGAGGGGTTTTATATTTTATATTCTCATTTCATGCAAAAGTTACTTCAAACAGCAACTATTGGAAGAAATCAAAGTGCAGGTCAGTAAGAGAGACAAAAGGAAGAAGGAAGTGTACATACAGAATAGAGGAGTGAACGTATCAATTTTGATCCAAATAGCCATGAGAGATCTCTCAATGACCAGAGTCTATTGATGGATTTTTTCTTTCCCTTTTTTTTATTAGGAAAGTTCACAGCACAAGCACAAGCAGCGAAACCAAAATCCAGGGCCCAAAAAGGTCCCTTTTTTTTTTGAATTCTCACAGTTGAGTCCCATTGGAAACCCACAAAATAGCAAGAAAAGGGTCAGCTGTAGATAAACCCTTTAAAAATCTCTAAATAAGAAGGGGAGGGAAAAAGCCAATCATTTTCCAAGTGGAGAGGACGAACAAGAAGAGGAACCAGAAAGAAAGAAACAGAGATGAAAAGGAAGAAAAGAAGAAAGAAAGGGAAGAAAGAAAGGGAAGAAAAGAAGGAAAGAAAAGAAAAATGGGAGAAGGGGGGAGTTGGGGTGGTTTGGTGGTGGCCGGAGGATGGCCGGAGGGGAGGCGCGCCGGCGGTGGTGTCGGAGGTGGCCGGCCCTGGTGGAGCCAAGGGAGAACATGAGATGGGAGGAGATGGGAGGAGATGAAGGAATATAAAGAAAAAGAAAAGGAAAAAATAAAAGGAGAGGGAAATTGATGGGAAATGAGTGTTTGATGGGATGTCTCACATGGGGGGCGGGGTGTGCTGCAGCTGCAGCTGCAGCTGCAGTGAACGTTGGCAGGGCATGGGAGTAGGTAGGGGAGAAAGAGAGGGAAAAGATAAAGAAAAAAAATATTATTTTAATAGAGTAAAAATCGATCATTTAAGAATCGCTCCGAAAAATTCTCAAAAATATAAAATAATATTTTAAGATATCTGGTGAAATCGGATTCGAGAAATTCAATATAAATTTCAAATTAAAATCTTAGAATCTTCCGGCGGTATTGGTCGACACCAAACCGATGGATTTTCGATAAATTCTGAAAAATCTCAAAAAATGAATTTAGATAGAAAAAGAAATTCTAAGAAGTATCGTGAGAGCCATTTTGAAAATTCAATCCCATTTGAAAATTAAAAATCTGGAAATCAGTCAGCGATGCCGACCGACACCGGTTTTGGAGATTTTGCAAATAAATTTCAGAAAATTTCAGAAAATCATGAAAAATCTAAATATTGGAAAACGATATTTAAAACTGAAATCGGTCAAATCGGATTAGCAGAAAGGCCAAATCAAGCGAAGCACTAGGTTCGGGTCCCGGGTTCAGACTAGGGCTGACTCCGAGTCCACGAATCCAAATCCAATACAAAACAATCACACCAATAATCATAAAACAAAAACAAATACAAGATAAATCAAAGAAATATGTTAGAAAAATCAGAATACGTATCTACGTACGTATTCCGGGAACGGGGTGTTACATACTATCCACCTTACAAAAATTTCGTCCTCGAAATTTCGATAAGGGGAAGATGAACACAGAAGGAATAGGAATGAGGATTTATACCAATCAAGATATGAGTAACTGAGGGGAATACCCACTAATTGGCTGAACGATAAACCCAAGACTGAGACATCTCTGCACTACTGCCATATATATCCTCTGACGGTGTCATAATAATACTGAACTGACGTCTGCTCTTTCGGACTGCGAAGCAAAGCTGATAAACCCATAAAAATTCATAGTGCTGAAATCCATAATATAAAATCTCTGAAAATCCATAGAAATCCATAATATAATATAAAATCCTGCATGGCATGAAGCTGTCCTTGACAAGGAATCTATAGTAGAATTACTGATACTGCATACACACTCTTTCTCCAGAATACCGAAGATAAAGAAAACTCGGATAATACTGAGCATGAATCAAGAAGACCAATAATTAAGAATTCCTGAATACTGGGCATTGCAATCTCTGAAAGATATAGCCAAGAATATAGAATAACCATGGAGAATTCTGAAGACTGACTTCTGAATGATAACCCGACTGCACATGAAACATTAAAGAATACTCAATCTCTGCAAGGTTGGCCGAATGGATCATTCAAACGGATCATGGCAATAGCTCAGATATAGCGAGAAAACTCTGTACATCGGATCCATGAAAACATACAAGGCAGAAGAAGTCCGAGGAACGGCTAGAGTGCAAAGCACTGGAGGGACTAGCCACGGACGGAACCAAGCCTAGGCAAGGCCATCGCGTAACACATCTCAGGTGTTAAGCATTAGGGTGCGGCGGAGCTAACGCTCTGCGAGGCTCGCACTTGGCGGAGCTCACGGA
Source organism: Agave tequilana (assembly GCA_038442645.1). Classification (NCBI taxonomy): domain Eukaryota; kingdom Viridiplantae; phylum Streptophyta; class Magnoliopsida; order Asparagales; family Asparagaceae; genus Agave; species Agave tequilana. The sequence goes on from JAVJIF010004522.1 coordinate 235,598, forward strand.
GCGAAGCCAGCGCGTAATACAAAGCTAAATGCTAAGCACCAGGGTGCAGCAAAGCCCACACCCGGTTAGGTCCACGGGTGACTAGAACACAACCCTCGCTTGGCAAGGCTAGCGTTGTCCGTAGTCCATCAAATCAATAAAACTGCCAGAAGTTGGCGGCTCTGAGAACACGATCAAGAATCACAATAATCGAAACGAGTCCCGAATGCTGTCTCCATAACCCTGTCCGACAGAAGCTCTAAATCTGAAATACTGTTCCATACCGATGTTCCTCATGTAATGATACGGTCTGTCTGATTATATAAGTGATGACTACCCCACTTGCTATGCTAATTTCCCGTGATATATCCATAAGTACAAGAATAGAATGTGAGGCCGAAGAACCATCCAATATAAGACCAGGTGATGCACCAGAGTTAAGAATACCAGAACATAATGATAGCGAACCACATCTGTCTTGCTGCTATCCTACCAGTTTATCCATATCTTGAGTTGGTATAAGAATGAAAGGAACCGGAAATGGAAAAGGATGGAAGAGATTCAAGAATCAAGAGAAGGACGATCAAGAGGGAATAGGTAACTTTGTACTTGCAGTTGGATTGTATAACCACGACTCATGCATTGTACCGAGGATGTGAGAGCCTAGGCTCTGATACCACCCTGTAACGCCCCGATCCGGAGGGTACGGAGACGTTACTGCGACGTATATACGAAGGTCGGAAATACCCTAACGTATATACGCTAAGCATCAATACATGCAGGGGTCAGAGTACGGAAGCACAGTGGTGATATACAATCCAGCAATAATAACACCAGTACATAGTTATCACAAGGCATGATTAATATCTGAAGAATATATGATCACTAAGAGGCACAAAAGCAGGATGCACAATATGAAATACTGGAAAGTACTCACGAGAGGGAAGATGAAAATCTCGCGAGCCGATCATGAAGAGGCTGGAAGGAGGGTCTGGACAGGTTACTGCTAATCCACGCTCCTGCTGCGCGCTCTGATCAGGTACAGCAAGGCTAAGGTCCAGACTCCAAGATCTGGACATGAGAATCCAGGGTTGTTAGCAACCCCAGCGAGTACAAAGAATAAAGCCAGATGGCGTGCATAACAGGCACACGTGTACATGATCAAGTGATGTGGTCCAGGCACGCAGGTACAGGAAATGACAAGTAACATAAAGGAAAATGACAGTAAATCTGAGATCAAGTAAATATATGTATATCAATAATTCTGAGCCGGAAAACATGCATGGAAAACGGTATAGAGAGCATAGGTATACATAATCATGCGACAATTATGGCAACATGTGATAAATACACTAAACACGCGATAAATAAGTATGGACATGAAATAAGGCAGTAAGTAAAGTAACTACAGGAAGTCAGTTATATAAGCTCACATTACCGATCAGTGAGATTAGTACGTCGAAGGAATAATCCAAACAAGGAAACCCTCATATATATACCCTATACCTCACGTCACTGTAGTCTGAGTTTATATAACCTGACTTTTCCTTCACAACAATATAATAATGAAACAATATGGAAGCACAAGTATAAGTGGTGGGCAGTATAGGTCAAGAGTATAGCTGGTGATATATCAGGAGCAGGTCATTATTAATTATTAAGACTCATCTGATTTGTATACATCGATATGTGTCCTATCCCACATACCTCAACATACAGACCGAGGAGTAAGTTATTGGAAACTGATGAAGATCGATGAATCATGTTTTGGATGGGTCCCGTGCATGCCCGGGACAACGGTCAAGGAGTATCCGGTGCTGAGCCGGAACGTACCGCTAGGTACCGGGACTTATTGTACGCCCGAACAGGAATAGAGTATCGCAGATCCCATAGAAATAGGCCTAGGGCGTGTGCATACCCGGCAGGAATAAACAGGAGTAGGGGTGCCAGCACACCCCACGGAATCCCTGGTGGCCGCCAGGTGATCCCTCAAGTATGTGGCCACGCGCGGCTCGATAAGACCACCATAAACATGATTAATCAGGGCCCATCAGTTTCCCCCAAACCAGGTGTAAGTTGTCCAATTATTATAATTTATCCAGTGATAATGTCCACAGAGTATTCATAGTAAACCCATATTCATGGTTATCCTATTACGGGGATCAACAGGAGTATAATATCAGAAGTAATGTCAGGAGCCTCCCCTATTTCAGGGAGTCAAGTATACAGGAGTACAGGAGTCTAGGAGTACCAAATATATGGTAATAAAATAATAATCAAGTCCCCGTAAAAGTGGTAGCCATGAATATGCCACAGGTATCAGGTATGGTAGTGTCCGGTCAGGAGTCATAATGTCAGGTCCATGTGTTTGTACCACATGAAAGCATATCATATACCGTGTGTCAAGAGCAGGTGTCAAGTATGACATATCAAGAATCAGTGTCTAATATCAAGTGATAAGTGTAACAAGACAAGTACCGGGGTCGGGTATCACATGTCATATATAGCATGGCAAGTATCAAATATAGCATGAAAGATATCGGTGTCAAATACAGCATGGCAATATCGGTGTCAATTATATCATGGTAAATACTGGTGTGGTATCAAATATAGCACAGCAAATACCGGTGTAACATATCAGTGTCGGTGTTATACATATCAACTCCCATATCATGTATAAAAGCAGGATAACAGATGTTAGACATGGAACATGGAATATCAAAAAGACTGTACTCGCATAGTGACAAAATAAATGCATGCTAAAAATAACTGTACTCGCCTCAATACCGAAAAACTGCGAGAAATCTCGAAAAACCAGAAATCCGAGCACAACAACAATACATATATTAAAATATATTTTATTATTATTTTAGAGAGAGAAAGAGGAGAGAGAAAGAGTTAGAGAGAGAAAGAGAGGTTTAGAGAGAGAAAGTCTAGTGAGAGAAAGAGAGATTTCTAGAGAGAGAAAGTGAAGAGAGAGAAAGATGGATTTCTAGAGAGAGAAAATCTAGAGTGAGAAAGTGAGATCTTTAGAGAGAGAAAACCTAGAGAGAGAAAGTAAGATTTTTAGAGAGAGAAAGTATGATTTTAGAGATAGTCTAGAGAGAGAAAGAGAGAGAGAGAGAGAGAGAGAGAGAGAAACTGGTGTTGCACTGATCAAGAAGGGGTTTTATATTTTATATTCTCATTTCATGCAAAAGTTACTTCAAACAGCAACTATTGGAAGAAATCAAAGTGCAGGTCAGTAAGAGAGACAAAAGGAAGAAGGAAGTGTACATACAGAATAGAGGAGTGAACGTATCAATTTTGATCCAAATAGCCATGAGAGATCTCTCAATGACCAGAGTCTATTGATGGATTTTTTCTTTCCCTTTTTTTTATTAGGAAAGTTCACAGCACAAGCACAAGCAGCGAAACCAAAATCCAGGGCCCAAAAGGTCCCTTTTTTTTTTTTTAATTCTCACAGTTGAGTCCCATTGGAAACCCACAAAATAGCAAGAAAAGGGTCAGCTGTAGATAAACCCTTTAAAAATCTCTAAATAAGAAGGGGAGGGAAAAAGCCAATCATTTTCCAAGTGGAGAGGACGAACAAGAAGAGGAACCAGAAAGAAAGAAACAGAGATGAAAAGGAAGAAAAGAAGAAAGAAAGGGAAGAAAGAAAGGGAAGAAAAGAAGGAAAGAAAAGAAAAATGGGAGAAGGGGGGAGTTGGGGTGGTTTGGTGGTGGCCGGAGGATGGCCGGAGGGGAGGCGCGCCGGCGGTGGTGTCGGAGGTGGCCGGCCCTGGTGGAGCCAAGGGAGAACATGAGATGGGAGGAGATGGGAGGAGATGAAGGAATATAAAGAAAAAGAAAAGGAAAAAATAAAAGGAGAGGGAAATTGATGGGAAATGAGTGTTTGATGGGATGTCTCACATGGGGGGGGCGGTGTGCTGCAGCTGCAGCTGCAGTGAACGTTGGCAGGGCATGGAGAGTAGGTAGGGGAGAAAGAGAGGGAAAATATAAAGAAAAAAATATTATTTTAATAGAGTAAAAATCGATCATTTCAGAATCGCTCCGAAAAATTCTCAAAAATATAAAATAATATTTTAAGATATCTGGTGAAATCGGATTCGAGAAATTCAATATAAATTTCAAATTAAAAATCTTAGAATCTTCCGGCGGTATTGGTCGACACCAAACCGATGGATTTTCGATAAATTCTGAAAAATCTCAAAAAATGAATTTAGATAGAAATAGAAATTCTAAGAAGTAACGTGAAAGCCATTTTTGAAAATTCAATCCCATTTGAAAATTAAAAATCTGGAAATCAGTCAGCGATGCCGACCGCACCGGTTTTGGAGATTTTGCAAATAAATTTCAGAAAATTTCAGAAAATCATGAAAAATCTAAAATATTGGAAAACGATATTTAAAACTGAAATCGGTCAAATCGGATTAGCAGAAAGGCCAAATCAAGCGAAGCACTAGGTTCGGGCCCCGGGTTCAGACTAGGGCTGACTCCGAGTCCACGAATCCAAATCCAATACAAAACAATCACACCAATAATCATAAAACAAAAACAAATACAAGATAAATCAAAGAAATATGTTAGAAAAATCAGAATACGTATCTACGTACGTATTCCGGGAACGGGGTGTTACACTTGGCGTACATATGTGAGGGTATTTTCGCCCTACTTAGCCTTAGTGGCTGATCTAGCTTCGCACGCAGCATACAAGCGCTCGTGCGAAGCTAAATTAGTCTCTGTTGAGACTAAGTTAGGCCTGCAGGTGGCCTTCTTCGTCTCATCGGAAACTTGTTTTGAGCAGTGGCTGAAAGAGACTTAGCCACAGAGATCTTCCTATACTTGCGCACATTGATGGGCTTGATCCGCCGTTAGAGAGAATTTGCTCGAGTCCCTCTTGGTCAAATTAATGACCAACGTCTCAGCAGTAGAACTAAAGGTCTCATCATCACACTACAACATTGTCTTCTTGTTGTTGAAGAAACCTTCCCCAGTGGAGTCGTCATCTTGTTTTTCATTGATTTGAAATGTGGGAAAACTTTACAAAAGTCGAAGAGAATTACTACTAATAATGAAAAAAATTACAAGTATCTCTTTTTGAGATTTCTGGAAAGTGTGCCAGTAAAAGTCTGGTCAGGTGGGACCACTTTGTTCCATTGATGATGCGATTGATCGAGTCTTCGGGTTTTCTGCTTAAAAATTTCTTTCTCACCTGATTCTGAAAATCTTTCGACAGAGGAAGATCTTGAGAGTATTTGTACCCTGAATGAGAAATGGAATTTTTAAAGAAAGCTCAGAAGCTAAAGAGTGATCTCTTGGGAATCTTCAGCCCAACGCCCAGCTCTCTGTGAAATCTCTCCAAAAAGATCATCCACATTCCGCCTAGAGCCCGTCCTTGTAATGGGCTATTTATAGGCTCTATGGGGTGTAATTGCTCCCTAAAAATCAGCATAATGATCTAGTCTAGCTTCGTACCTGAAGCTAGAATAGCTTCGATACGAAGCTAAATGTAGCTTGAGCAAAATTGAAAACACGCATTAGAAGCTAATTAGTTAAGTGGCTTGGGGTTGTAACACCAGTTTCATGATTTGCTCAATTAAGTGAGGGATTTCCATTAACCTTTTCCAACTAATTGAGGAGTAAAAAGATCATGGCAGTTAACTGCCCAAAGTGATATTATCTCTTGTTGAGATTTTTTAAATGGTCAAAATGACCATAAAAGCTCGCAACAGAGCTAAGCTTCACGCGAAGCTGAGAAATGACCCCACAATAGAGCTAAAGGAAGCTTGCAGTGAAGCTAAAAAAGAGCTTGCAGTGAAGCTAAAAGTTGACTCTTTGATAGAGCTTGAGTTAGCTTCAGAAGCGAAGTTAAGAATGAGCCCACAACGGAGCTACTTTGAGCTTGCTGCGAAATTAGAAATGAGCTTACTGGGAAGCTAAATGTTAGCCTTTTAGGCTTCTTCAGAAGTTAAATGCTTGGTTCACTGTCTGCTTTACTGGATCAACAGAGTCCAAATCACTGATTTTTGTCCATCAGGGATGAACATGTCTTCAGCCTGTCTGTGACTTCCTTTAAAAGTATCAACAAATTTAGATATTGTTCGGACCGGTTGCAAAGCTGCCTTGGTGTTTGTATTTTCGAAGTGTCAATAGGCCTATCAACGGGTCAGGTTCGAGGTGGGTCCTGATGTTACTAGACCTGGACCCATTTATCAGCACATGTATCATACCCGTCCCGTTTACCCGTGGGTCCACAACTGTGATTCTCATACCCGAACCCATGGGTAAAAGGGTCCAGACCTGATTACCCGCGACCTGCGACTCGCTTAATATCAGAGCTATATAAACAAATTTACTGATTCCAAAAAATACATTGATAATCAGTCATTCTCTCAAGCAGATCTCATTGTGAGAGAATCTTAATGCTTTCATAAGCTTTAAGGTCAAAATCTCTTGAGCAAAGAGATCAACACCAAAAACATTAAAAAATGGTGCATAGAGTTTCATGTTCTTATGAGCACCATATTGTGACTAGACAAAAAAATGCTCCATGTCCTTCTCACAAGTAGATCTCCACTGCCATTGATTAAATATTGATGGGCCTGTTTGGTTAAGGGTGGAAGTGAGGAAGTGAGGAATTGAGAAAGTAGTAATAATTCCCTTTGGAACTTGGGAATTGGTTAGTAAGTTTTTCGGTGTTTGGATGTTGTTGGGAAGTGTGGTTTGGAAAATATTTTGTCTTTTCTGGTGTTTGAATGGTAATGTGAAAGTGGAAGTGGAAAAGTTGACCACAAAGTTGACCGTAAAATAATATTAAAATAAAAATTAATTAAGAAAATAAAAATAGACTATAAATAGAATGCAAGTGAGATTTACATGATCAAAAAATTAACTGTTTTGTGCTACAATTTATTACAAATGTGATTTACATGACCACAAAATTAACTGTAGCACTCTGAAAGTGAGAAAATGGTTGTGTAAAAGAGAAAAGATAAAAAGAAAAGAGGTTTTCTTATTTTCCTTTTCCGGTGTTTGGATAGATAGGGAAGTGAGCAATTATACTTCCCTATTTTCTTACTTCCGCCCACTTCCTTGCAACCAAACAGCCCCGAGTGAGTACTCAGAATAGGGAAACAAGGTCACTATTAAGATCCACGGGGCAATAACAAACATAAAGTTCAATTAAAAGATAAAAATATCAATTACATAACAAGAGTGACGAATAAAGTCCAAAATTTCAAAAAGCATGTTCCAAAAGTTCACTACTAATTTAGAAGACCAAAATAGCAACCCCCTTATCTTAAAAAAAATTCAGACCCGTTGATAGATAGAGGCGGGAAGGAAGGAAGGCTGAGAGAGTGTGGCGAGGAGAGGGAGACGGAGGGGGGAAAGGGAGGCAGCCCATTGAGGGAGGCTGAAAAATTGCGGCGAGGAGAAGGGAAGTTGGAGCCTAGAGAGTGGAGATCTAGGGTTTCATGCTCTTGATAGATATTTATATTTAGTTATGAAACGAGTAAATGGGTAACCGGGCATGTTTTAAGTAAAATCAGATCCAACCAGTTTACTAATCGGGGATACTAGTAAATGGGTTTATGGGTCTGAGTCTAGAACAACACTTCCCATACTCGTGTAATCGGGTTGGATCCGGGTCGGGTCTGGGTCCAGACCTAACTCTTTTACAGTGTTGGATTCTTCTTAACAGGAATCAATCTGACAACTAATCAAGATCACTGAGATATCAACAATCTAATTGGCCAGGTCGGCAAATATCAGGTGGGAGGTTTTCCGTTCAATAGAACGTTCCTTAATTTAAAAACCACCTTTCAATTTCCTTCCTTGGTTAAACACCAATTAGACTGAATCTAAGTCAGTCTCGATATACTGAATATCAATATATCCCCTTTATAAAGAATTTAATTCACTTATACAGTATTTGGAGTGAGGTACGCTTAGAGCGAATCTCCTTAAGACAATTACGTCCCCCGCACCGGTGCTAACGGGATAATGGACGCTGGTCTCCCAAGATACAACACTCCTTCACGGTATTTGGATAGCACTACCAAATCACCGTACGGTCGAACCGTAGTCAACCAGTACCTTCACAGGATCGTTGAAGCAGCGGGACAAAGACAAATTTCAAATGAATATTTGCCTTTACTTTGGAGTAGCACCCACTGTTGAGGACGAAGGAAGGTTGAAGAATATTCTTCTTCAGAAGTACTAGATTCAGACAACAATTCTATAAAAGAATCTGTTAAATTTTCTGATCCCTCTTTCAAAACGAATTTTTCAGAATCTCCTTTGGAAGTCGCTTCAGAAACCGAGTTACGGATTTCCCACTTCTCGCTGGAAGTCGCTTCAGAACTACACTGCCAGTTCAGAATTTGCTTTAGAATTCCGAGAGATAGAGAGAGATTGTTGTTGGTGTGTTGAGAAAGGGAAACCGGAGCGCTATTTATAGCGCTCCGGGAGGGGCATTCTCGTCCGCTAAATCCCAACAGTTGCAGCGGTTCGGACAGAACCGTCGCAACTGTTCGGTCCAAACCGTCCAACCGCACAACGGTCCAACTGCCCAACCGCACAGACGGTTTTCAGACATCCGTTGGCGGGCGGTTTGGATCCGTTCGCAGACATCCATTGGCGGGCGATTCGGATCCGGAGCGGGGCGGGTTTGGTTTAGGTAGCGGAGCAACCCATACCCTTGAGACCCGATTCAAAAAGAACCAGGCCAGGTAGGGAACCCGAACCCGGACCCGGACCCGGCGTCGGCCGGCCACCGCCAGCGGCGCGCGCGCGCGCGCACGCATGTGCGAGCATAGTTCCCTCCTTTTCGCGCGCGAAAACTCCAAGTACCCAAAGGGCACGCCCTTTGTTCTTAATTTTCTCTATTTATATACCACAAACTTCCATCTCATGGCCAATATGGGACTAAATGTTTTTAGCTACATTTAGTCCCATTTTGGCTTTGAATTAGGCAATCTTTAGACTTGAATATCTCATTCATTCGAAGACGGAATTGAACATGTGAATATACTACGTTCATCCCCAATGGAAGGAGAACACACTTCAACCATCATCCAATTGATTCGATCAACGGATCTTACCATAAGTCAGCTCAAAGATTCGCTTTTATATTCTTCAATTCCAACAATCCTCCACAATGAATGAAGATTCAAGGAAATGACACACAAAGAGACTGACTCTATTGTGAAAGGTACTTTAGAAAAGAAACTGCATCAGGATAGGTGAATTAGGTCTTGAACCTTCCATAGCGAAAGTTTTATCGGACTTACTGGCTAATCAGTGAACTAGGTCTTGAACTGTTAGCCATTAGTGTAAACCAAGTCAACAAGCCTCACGCAGTGACTTTCCAAATCAACTTTGGTTCTCGGTTGTGTCGGTTTTGGCCCTGGACATTCTTGGTTTCAGAGAGTATCTTTAGGAATAACAGCCTCCATAGAAATTCTCAAAGAGCCGACCTAACTCTATACTCACATAGGTGATCGTCCTATTAAGAGTAGTCTACTCCACTCCACTTGTTTAGTAACAAGATATAGGTATCATTAAAAGCATTAAGCTTATCCTTAATCCACTTGTAGAAAAGCACTTATGTGCACATTAGGAATAGATTGGAGTCAAGCTCCCAAGTGCTTACTTGTTGAGTCAATCATAACTAATTTTTCCTCTTGAACTTAGTCCGTGGGATCTCCAGTCGCTAAGTGAGATTTCCATTAAGCTAACTCGGTAAGGTTAGGCTTTTAGACCCATTCCCCTCGATGCGCAGTTTATACGCTCTCCACTTAAACCTTTAGTAAGCGAATCCGCTAAATTATCCTTTGACGATACAAAGTCAATAGAGATAATTCCATTTGAGAGCAATTGCTTTACGGTATTATGCCTACGACGAATATGTCTAGACTTACCGTTGTATATAACATTTTGTGCCCTAGATATAGCTGCTTGATTATTGTAGTGTATACAAATAGCGGGCACTGACTTTTGCCATAATGGTATATCTTCCAAGAATTGTCGAAGCCATTCTGCTTCTTCTCCAGCCTTATCTAAGGTTATGAATTCCGATTCCATAGTGGAATGGGCAATACATGTTTGCGTATTCCAGTTCCTGTATTCTTATGAAGGTGGACGTGTGGGAGAAAAGGATTAGTATTCTCTTTTATCCCATGATCCTTGAATCTTTCTCATCTTATCCATGTAGTGAGATTGAGATAGACTGATTCCATCTGGTGTTCTGGTGATTTTAATTCCTAAATTACATCAGCAACCCCCAGATCCTTCATGTCAAAACTGTTGGATAACATTCTTTTAGTGGACTTAATAATTTCATTATTAGTCCCAAGTATCAACATGTCTACATAAAAACAAACAATGATACACGCATTTCCAACTGTTTTCGTGTAAACACACTTATCGCATTCATTGATAGTGAATCCATCTTTGATCATGACACTATCAAATTTCTAATGCCATTCTTTAGGAGCCTGCTTTAAACCGTATAAGGATTTTACCAATTTACACAGCTTGTGTTCTTGGCCCTTGACTATAAATCCTTCAGGTTGCTCCATATATATCTCTTCATTTAATTCACCATTTAAGAATGCAGTCTTGACATCCATTTGATGGATATCTAAGTTATGCAATACTGCAACTGCAATCAACATCCGAATGGACATTATTCTTATTACTGGTGAATAAGTATCAAAGTAGTCAAGTCCTTTGTCGATAACCCTTGGCTACTAATCTAGCCTTGTACTTATCGATAGATCTATCGGGTTTTATTTTTCGTTTGAAAATCCACTTACACCCAATTGGTTTACTGCCAGGAGGCAAGTTTACCAATCCCAAGTATGATTACTTAGTATGGATTCTATTTCGCTATTTATAGCTTCTTTCCACATTTGTGCTTCTGGGGTTGACATAGCCTTTTTAAATGTTTGAGGCTCGCTTTCAATAGCGTATGCTATGAAATCTGGACCAAAAGATTTTGAGATTCTAGATCTCTGACTTCTTCTTGGTTCAGTTTTTGCATTAACAATTGGTTCCTCGGGGCTTTCTTTCCTGAACGCCATCTCGTGTGTTCTTTTCCCAGAAGTCTTATCTGCTTCCCGTTTGTATGGAAAGATATCTTCAAAGAACACAACATCTCTAAATTCGATAATCATGTTTACATGAATATCTGATTTTCTGATTTATGAACCAGAAATCTGTAGGCACTACTATTCAATGCATAGCCTATGAATATGCAGTCCATAGTTTTTGCTCCCAACTTAGTCTTTTTAGGTAATGGTGCCAGCATCTTTGCAAGGCACCCCCACATTTTGAGGTAATGGTAGGAAGGTGTCCTTCCATGCCATAACTCAAATGGTATAAGACCAAGTTTCTTGTGGGGTACTCTATTTAGAATATAATTTACAGTTAATAGAGCTTCTCCCTACAAGTTCCGTGGAGTTTCAGAACTTACGAGCGTGGAATTTACCATCTCCTTCAAAGTTCTGTTCTTCTGTTCAGCAATTCCATTTTACTGAGGAGTGTATGGTGCTGTAGTTGATGGATTATACCAAATTAGCACATAACTCACTAAAATCATTTGATTCATATTCTCCGCCTCTATCGGATTTTAGAATTTTGATTTTTTTGTTGAGTTGATTCTCAACTTCGGCTTTATATGTTATAAACATATTTATTGCCTCATTCTTACTGTTTAAAAGATACACATAATAGTATCTTATACAGTCATCAATAAAAGTAATGAAATACTTTTTACCGCCTCTAGTTGGCATAAACTTCAAATTACACAGATCGCTATGAATTAACCTTAAAGGTTCTGTATTTCAATCAATTGAGTGAAATGAATTTTTCGCCAACTTGGCCTCAACACAAATCTCACACTTGCGAATTTCTTCCAAGTTGAGTTTAGGAATATATCCCAGATTAGACAAGTTCTTTAATGACTTGTAATTTACATGTCCTAATCTAGTATGCCACAAAATAGGAGACTCAAGCAAATAAACAGAAGATTTTCGTTTATTTATAAGCTTCAGGTACAAATACACAGACTTTTTATCTACCACGATAACATTGGCTTTAAAAAGTCCATCAACAAGATAACCCTTTCCCACATACATCCCTCTCTTAGTAAGTACAAGTTTATCAGATTCAAATACCATTCTAAATCCTTTCTTACTAAGTATTGATCTGGAGATCAAATTCTTGCGGATGTCTGCAACATGAAGAACATCGTTAAGAGTAAGCTCTTTTTCCAATGTCCACTTCAGGATAACCTTGCCTTTTCCTTCAACCTTTGAGGCGGCTGAATTACCCATGAATAGTTGCTCATCTTGCTCTAGTCTTTGATATTCAGAGAATAATAACTTCTCAGAGCAGATGTGCCGGGTAGCTCCAGTGTCTACCCACCAATCCTTATTATTGGTTGTCAGATTCACTTCTGACACCACAGCTGAAAGGCTTGGCGATTCATGGTTGGTCAAGTTCGCCTGTGGATGGCTCTTCTTGTTCTTCTTGAAACGGCTGCGACATTCATTCGCCTTATGCCCCTCTTTGTTGCAGATGTAGCAGGTTCCTTTGAAGCGCATGTTCTTTCCTTCTGGGCCTTGCCTTTGTACTCCTGGAAAGTCTTCTTCCGCTTTAAGCCTTTGGAAGTAGACGCTTTCCCCTTTAAGTCTTCGATCACATTGACTTTTGCTTCGTAGGAGTTCTTGCTGCTCCTTTTCTCGGACTTGCGGTTGTCCTCCTCGATACGAAGCCTCATAATGAGATCTTCCAACTTTAACTCCTTTCGCTTATGCTTCAGGTAGTTCTTGAAATCTCTCCACGCCGGTGGGAGTTTCTCCACGATAGTTGCAACCTGAAAAGTTTCAGGAAGAATCATACCTTCGGCTTCTATCTCGTGCAAGATAAGTTGGAACTCTTGCACTGGACTGATTACAGTCTTGCTATCCACCATTTTGTACTCCAAAAATCATCCTACGACGAACTTCTTGGTACCAGCATCCTCAGTCTTGTACTTCTTATCAAGACTGGCCCATAACTTCTTTTCTGTTGTGATGGGACTGTAGACATTGTAAAGAGAGTCATTCAGTCTATTTAAAACATAATTTCGGCAAAGGAAGTCACATTGTGTCCAAGCATCGACTGCAAGGACTGAGTCCCGATCAGTTCCGGGTTCTGGTGGATCTTCCTGCAGGAATTTGGCCAGATGAAGAGTGCTCAAGTAGAAGAGCATCTTCTGTTACCACCTCTTGAATTCTGTGCCGTCAAACTTTCCTGGCTTCTCCGGCTTTGGGTTAGGAAGTGGAGTAGGCATCAAAGCTTGGAGCTGCATGTTTGGTGCCTTGCTTGTACTATCTTGATTAGTCTCAGACATTTTCTGCAAGTTCAAGCAGAACAGAAGTAAGAAACTTCAATAATTAATTGTCTTAAGATTGTTGGATTCTGCTTAACAGGAATCAATCTGACAACTAAGCTCACTGAGATATCAACAATCTAATTGGCCAGGTCGGCAAATATCAGGTGGGAGGTTTTCCGTTCAATAGAACGTTCCTTAATTTAAGAACTACCTTTCAATTTCCTTCCTTAGTTAAACACCAATTAGACTGAATCTAAGTCAGTCTCGATATACTGAATATCAGTATATCCCCTGTATAAAGAATTTAATTCACCTATACAGTATTTGGAGTGAGGTACGCTTAGAGCGAATTTCTTAAGACAATTACGTCCCCCGCACCGGTGCTAACGGGATAATGGACGCTGGTCTCCCAAGATACAACACTCCTTCACGGTATTTGGATAGCACTACCAAATCACCGTACGGTTGAACCGTAGTCAACTAGTACCTTCACAGGATCGTTGATGCAGCAGGACAAGGACAAATTTCAAATGAATATTTGCCTTTACTTTGGAGTAGCACCCACTGTTGAGGACGAAGGAAGGTTGAAAAATATTCTTCTTCAGAAGTATCAGATTCAGACAACAATTCTATAAAAGAATCTGTTGAATTTTCTGATCTCTCTTTCAGAACAAATTTTGCAGAATCTCCTTTGGAAGTCGCTTCGGAAACTGAGTTACAGAATTTCCACTTCTCGCTGGAAGTCGCTTCAGAACTACACTGCCAGTTCAGAATTTGCTTTAGAATTCTGAGAGAGAAAGAGATTGTTGTTGGTGTGTTGAGAAAGGGAAACCGGAGCGCTATTTATAGCGCTCCGGGAGGGGCATTCTCGTCCGCTAAATCCCAACAGTTGCAGCGGTTCGGACAGAACCGTCGCAACTGTTCGGTCCAAACCGCCCAACCGTCCAACTGCCTAACCGCACAGACGGTTTTCAGACATCCGTTGGCGGGCGGTTCGGATCAATTCGCAGACATCCGTTGGCGGGCGATTCGGATCCGGAGCGGAGCGGGTTTGGTTCGGGTAGCGGAGCAACCCATACCCTTGAGATCCGATTCAAAAAGAACCAGGCCAGGTAGGGAACCCGGACCCGAGCCCGGACCCGAGCCCGGCCGGCCGCCGCCAGCGCGCGCACGCGCATGCACGCATGTGCGAGCATAGTTCCCTCCTTTTCGCTCGCGAAAACTCCAAGTATCCAAAGGGCACGCCCTTTGTTCTCAATTTTCTCTATTTATACACCACAAACTTTCATCCCATGGCCAATGTGGGACTAAATGCTTTTAGCTACCTTTAGTCCCATTTTGCTTTGAATTAGGCAATCTTTAGACTTGAATATCTCATTCATTTGAAGTCGGAATTGAACATGTGAATATACCACGTTCATCCCCAATGGAAGGAGAACACACTCCAACCATCATCCAATTGATTCGATCAACTAATCTTGCCATAATTCAGCTCAAAGATTCACTTTATATTCTTCAATTCCAACATACAGGCCTACGCCCACTTTCCCAAACCCCCACTTCCCCATGTCCCAATCTAAACAACTAATCATAACCCCACTTCCCCATAAATTAAATGAGCATTGTTATTCACCAACCCACTCCTCCTATAAATACATTATCCTCGTCTTATTTTCACAAAATTTTTTTTTGAAGGAACATGTCTTTTTTTTTTCCCTTTAAGATCTAGTAAGTAGCTGTCCATTTTTTCTTTATATGGTCTAATCACTTTATCTTTCTTT